>JAINUT010002147.1:0-283566 GCA_020205555.1 Panax stipuleanatus
TTTGTTTCATCGAAAACCATCAGACGGTTTAACAATCAAATAGATTGTAAACGGTCTCTGCAAGTACTCCAGGTGATCAGCCTATTGTACCCTACATTGTGCACAAGTATAAGTTTAAACTTCATAAGCATAAATGGGACTATATGCCCGACATCTGTTTGCACGTTTATTCGGGTTGTTCATCTTAGTATTCATGCGAGACCGCACCAAAGCAATTTGGATTGGTAAACATTAAATAGCTTTAAAGGATTTGAATTATAACACTTTTCATCAATAATAACTACCCAAACAAAAAGGCTAGAAAGCATTCTTAGAAAGTTCTTCAAATAAACAAACTTTAAAGCATAACAGTTACAGTAATAACTGAGTAGTCAACAATAAAACTTGCAAGATAATTGAAGTTAGAGAATTTTATGATAAAGGAACTTATGCAAATAGGTAAACAATCACACGTCCGAAGCTTACCCTCGCTGCAATCAAATGATTAAGGGTTGAATAATTTCTCAACTAAAATAAGGTTAAGAACTTGCACAATCAAATCTGAGTAAGGAAACTTGCCTGATACGCCTGCTATCGTTAAAGCTAGCAATTAACCTTCACGTAACCTAATCATATGTGTCACGTTAAGAAATTAGGTCATCGAACTCTAATTTGAAAGTAAAGGGTTTCCCTTTAATTTAATTTTATTATGTAACTACCATGTATGCCATCATCAAGCTAATTTAATCATATAGCATGTTGCATCATATAGGTAAACTGGTTCAATATGAGAACCTGAGTAAAAATTAGTTTTTGGAATTTTTTTCTGACCCGACCTGACCCGACCCGACCTGGATGACCCAGACCGGCGCAGTTGCGCAACCTCAAGCCGTGTTACCGGCGCAGCTGCGCAGCGTTAAGCCGTATAAACGGCGCAGCTGCGTTGCTCTTCATGCCCAGAAAATTTTGAAATTTTGAGCAGCTATCTTAGCGAATTAATTCCGATTAAACCATACATGATATGACCATGAAACTTGGACACAATATACTTCATATAGCATACTATTTTACAAAAATATCACATTCCAGAAAAGCAAGTTAAGACCACGAACCGGCTGCCTTGAAAAGAGTGCTAGAACAGGTTCTAACACTTAGAAAAATTCTGGAAAACCCAGATTTTCTCAGATTTTTATACCAACATATTTTCTTACAAAATTCATAACTTGCACAATATAACTCCGATTCCTTTGAAATTTGGACAGATTGGACTTCATACAACATACTATTTTATAAAATTATTAGCTACCATAAACGGTCACAGAAATAATGATTTCAAGGCTCCGAAAAACCCAGAAAGTCACATATTTTAGTTTAGTTCAATTCGACAAAAATCCATGTTTTTTATTCTAGCATGCTATGAAAAGGCTCTTACTGTCCAGAACACATATACTAACATATATGCACGTAACCCAACATTTAACTTCACTAAACTACCATGATTTGAACAAATTGACATCTAAGAGGCATTTTATCAAACACTTAGCATACATGGCATAATTCTTTGGAATTCAGAGCATACTTGGCAAGATTAGTCCAGAACTTATGTTCTTAACAACCACATAACAGTAATAACACTAACCTAGCATCACAACACCAAAATAAATCATTTACCACAATTATACATGTATTTTCTTCACTATTTTCCTTAAGAACATAGAAATGTTGATGAACTACTTACTTAGGTGAATTCCTCTTGATTTGAAGTAGCTATTGATTCTCTTGCCTGTACCCTTCTGCTCTTAAAATCTTCAGAACTCCTTCAAGGTTTCTCAAGCTCTCACTCTCTCTATTTTCTCTCACGAGTGTATTTTATCAAAATGAAGAAGAGAAGAGACTTGGGTTGGAATGTATATACATTATATGATGGAAACTGATTTCCCCAGCCCCTTTCCATCTCCCAAACCATCAGTTATATGTATATAATGCTTATAATTCAGTAAGATTAGTTATGGAGGAGTTAAGAAAATGAAAAGTTTTGGTTATAAGGTGAATTACCCCCTCCTTGCTATATTGTATATACGTATACTCCTCCCTCCTTGTCCCAATTCAGATGTCACGTGGGCCCCCTCCAGCTGCTGTAACTTATTAAAAATATTATTTTAATCAATTTAATCACTTAATAAATCATTTTAACCATTTTACCCCCGTAGCCGAACGTTGCAATACTTAATCGGATTTCCTACTAAAGTGATGTTCCGGACGTCATGGGACTATCCGTTTCATCAAATTCATCTCTGAAATTCGTGGTTGACTTTTTTTTCCGAAAAAAGTCAACCGGTTGACTTTGACCAAAAAGTCAACTGTGACCCATTTTCGTGGTTACAGTCTATCCTAACTAATTTCGACGTTCCGGACTCAAATACGCAGTCCGCATCTCTAAATTCACTCCGAACTCAAAATCATGATTTAAAGCCATCCACGAAATTAATAGATTAATTCCATACTAACCAATTTAAATAGTTAAATTAAACTGAACCAACCATTTAAATACTCCTCATCACATATCATAAAATAACACATGTATGTATAACACATATACATCTAAATAAAAGAAAACACATAAGAATTTCACATAAATTCGTTTATTGATAACTGTTAAATGATATAATAGTCTCGGATATTACAGTTGATGGGGGAAGCATAGGTATTCCAAATCTTCTAGCTGTGCTAGACTTCGAAATTTTTGCATCAAGCTACATTCGCACTGATGTGCCTTTTTCGAAATAAATGAATTTTTGTTATCTTCATAACATGGTGACAAGGGTGTGGAGATGGACTTTAAGGCATTATCACATTGTTACTTGTTGCGGCATGATAACATTAAAAAATGATGATTTTCAATAATTTGCACCGTTTAAATAAGAGTCTATGCTAATTGTTTCGGCTAGACAAATTATCGATTGATGTTAGAATTATTGGTATATGTCTAAGCTAATTGATTCAGCTAGACAAATGTTTATGAAAATTTAAGTATCTCTTTGAGAACTTATCTCGAACCATATTGTTTTGATTCGAACTCCAGGCTGAGTATGAACAACCCCGAAAAATGGGGATATATTGGTTGAATAACGTACATTCCAATCATTGAACGCATACAGTCGTTCAGATAATTAAGGCCAACATTTACAGTTTACCTTCTTTCGTGATTATAAACATATATATTATTTGATTAAGTTGAATACCGTTAAAACCCAAGTGTTCATGGTCTATATGACCCTCAGCATGATTTGACAAGTTTTTTTTAACTTCTTGAGGAGAAGTCTGGGTAGAATGTGATGATAGATAATTCCTCATAGAAGGAAGCTGTGTATACTCATTAAATGAGAATGAAATCAGATAAAGGTTAAGTTAAAAATCTAGTTTTGGTGAATAGAATAAGTAGGGATTAGTAGGCTGTAATTTCGAGGACGAAATTCTTAGAACAAGGGGGTGAATGTGACAATCTGAAAATTTATAAGATTTTAAATGATTAAAATAAAGGTTAAAGGATAAACCTAGATGAGAATTTGAGGAATAATTTAAAATTTTTAAAGAAGAACCTATGTGGTTTACTGTTCGAATGCAAATAGAGAATATATGGGTTACAAAATTTCTAAATCCTAGAGATGAATCTAATTGTGTTTAATGAAAATATTAAGAATAAGGTACTACGATACCTATAAAGTTGGTGACCTAATATATAAATTAGGTATGTGAGTTATGTGTGTGATTAAATAATATAATGTGTATACATTTATTTTGTATATAAAGATAATTAAGACTATATAAATATCAATAATGTTGAGCACTAGTTCTAGTGATAATAGATTTAATGGACTAAGGAGAGTAAGTAATTTTGTAGCCCAATTTGTAGCCCAATTATTTAATTAAGCATTGGACTTGTAGATAAGTTGAGTTAATAACAATTAAGTTATTAAACTAGCGCAATATATTATGTATAGGGCAAGTATAGTGATGGCCCAATATAATTATAGGAGGAAGCCCAAGTTTATTTTTAACTGGTAAGCAATTTAATAAATAGTCCAAGCCCAAAAGAAATTAAGTGTAAGCCCAAGATTGGCCCAATCTTAGCCCACTTGAGGAAGAGTATTTAAGTCATTGAATAAGTATAAAAATTAAAAAGTATAAACTATGTTATTTTGCTAGTCCAAAGAATGAAAATTGCAAGCCCAAAGATTATTTGAGTAGCCCAACTGGTGGCCCAATTGAGTGAGAACCTATTGGATACTAAGTAAGCTATTTGGGTCTTAAAAAGAAAACAAAATTGAGCCCAACAAGGCCTTGTTGCCAAAAATTAGGAGGTGGAGCAAGGGGGGAGGTATGTGATGATGATAGCACTTTAGTTGGTGAACAACCCTTATTAGGTGTCTTTCTCTCACTCAAGCCAACACTTTAACCAAGTCTTCAAGCTAACTCTTGAGTGCAAAAAATATCATAATCATTATAAGAGAGAGAGAGAGAGAAAAAAAAAGGCAAGGATGTGGTGAATATAGATATATATATATATACAATATATCTACACATTTTATTACAAACAAAAATCTAATTAGTTTCTCTTTCCTATTTTATTTTATCATACTTCTTATTTTGTTAATAGAGCAAAACAAAGAGGGGGAGAGGGGGAGAGAGGGCATACGAATCGGCCAAAGAGGGAGAGAAGAGAGAGTGTTGCTCATAGATTCAAAGCTCCATAGCCAATTAGGAGGGAAAAGAAGGAAGCACACAAGTAAGGTATAAACATCCTTTATCTAAGTTATTTTAGTTGTTTAAATCAAAACTTAGATCTATGATTTCAAGCTTCAAAACTCTAGATCTATATGAGTTAGAGTATGTGGTGTTTAAATCTTACCATTTTGTGTATCAAAAGTTAGATCTAAATCAAGAAATAGGAAATAAGTATTTCAAAGTGAGAAAATCCCAAATTTGTAGTCTTGATTGTGTTAATCTTGTGTTTGGTGATTATTTGATGAATTAGATCATGGGTCATGATAGATCCATGAGTATATTAGGTGTTAATGGGTTTTATGGTGATTGATGATGGCTTATGTTAGATATTATGTGTGAATATGAAAGATTTCTAAGAAATCACAAAAATAGGAAAATCAGATTTTTTAGAAAACGAAATATGAAACGAAAACGCCCATATCTCTCTTAATATTTTGAATTTTTGAGTGTGGTTAATTTTTGGACTTAGATCTAGAAGTCTTCTAACAGATCCAAGTGTAATCACAGAAAACTTCCATGTACATTTCCGAGTGGACTGTTTTTAGCAAAGGACACCAACACTGAAAATGCTAAAAAAGTAGGTTGTCCAGAAATTTAAAAGACTATTTCGGCCACTTAATCGATATAAGGTAGCTTGTGTCCAAAAACGAACTCATTCTGATTTAAATTGAGAAAGTTATGACCATTTCAATATTTGCGTTTTTCCAACAAAAATCGATATAACCAGAGTTGTATAACTCCGATGGCCACGAAATTTAAACTGGAGGCTCACGTTAACATGTGTAAGATTCCGTCAAGAGTTGGGAATTTTTGGAGTTAAGCGTGAGGTAGCTAATTTTTTAAGGAATTAACTAGAAATAGATTTTTGAAAAATACTAAAGGAAATTGAAAAATTCTTGAAAAATTATTTTTGTGTATGAAATATGTGTATATATGTTTGGCCAAATGGTGAAAAAATAATAAGATGATTTAGTTAAAAAAGGGGAATCCAGCTTGCTGGATTGGCCATCAGGTTGCTGGATTGCAATCTGGTTTGCTGGATTGGCCATCAAGTTGCTGGAATGGTCTGTTTGGATAATCCAGGCTACTGGATTATAGGTAAGTTGAATCTAGGCTTGGTGGATTGGATGTCAGTTTGAATCTAGGCTTGCTGGATTGGAGGTCAGTTGAATCCAGTCTGCTGCATTGGAAAACAGTTTACTAAATTTAAATTCAGTCTGAATCCAGGTTGCTGGATTAGGTATTCGGCTTACTAAATTATAAAGGACTTATAAAAGGAAAGACTAAGTGTTAATTCATAAGTTATATGATACAGTATGTGGTTAAGGGTTAAGTATGAATCAGATAAGCTATAACATTGGCAAACCCTAATGTTATATTAAGAACTTTAATATTCAAATAAGACAACCTAACTATTGAGTTGATACCTGGTCTTATGTGTTTTAGTGACTGTTAGGGATATATGCTTATGTGTTTAAGTTATATTATGGCTGTAATTAACAGTAGAATATATGATGATATTATTCTAATTGAGAGATCGATATTATCAATATTAGGTCTTTCAGATGAAGCTAAAATAGATTGCGTAACAGTAATCGACGGTTTAGGCAAGTTCTCGAACTATACTTTTAATTAAGCAAGTTTCCTAACTCGAACTCGAGTTGTTATTGTAAAGCATGTTCGTGATTAATCATTGTTGATTATATCACATCTATAATTTATTGATTCGCACATTGTGCATATTGTATATGTTCATCAGGTATGAAAGGCTGATCACCTTCATTGCCATTTGGTTCAGTTAAATTTATTCATGTTCATTGTTGGCTATTCATCATTATTGATTAATGTTCTTTCACAATTCTTATATTGTTGAAAGTTTGTCAGCTTATTATTATTTTCAATCATTATATATCTTCATTTGAACTTAAACTTGCTGGGCAAATTTGTTGCTCACCCTTGCTATATCATGATAAACTTTTCAGATTAAAGAAGAAACTTCGGACACAGTCAAAGTCAAAGACAAGTTCCAGGATGGAATTATTATACGTTTAAAATGGTAATAGTATAGGGTACAAATGACATTGTATGTCGTGTAGGATATTGAATGCTACTATTAAGTTAAGGTTACAGACCTTGGGGATTATGTGTAAAAGTTATTGTATAAATAATTTATGTTTATATCTTCCGCAATAGTTATAGAAATGATGTATCGTAACGTACAAGGTCTGAGGTTCTGGGAACCCGGATTTGGGGGCGCTACAGTCATGACATCAAAACGGCCAAGGACTTCAACATCTACTTCTCGCCCACCTTTTTACACCTATAAGTTTATGAGCAAAACGGCGGTGACCCGTTACAACGCTGTGCTTTCCAAGAAGTCTCTTGTTCTGGAATGGGGGTTAACACCCGATGCTAACTTGGATGGTGACATGGCTCTAATGATCGTCGAGAGGCAATGGTTTCAGCTAGTGGAACAACCACGAACTGCATTGCTCAACATCGTAAAAGAGTTTTATGCCAACGCCATAGAGCATAAAGGGCGGGTTGTGCGAGTCAAGGCTGAATCAGATTCATTCCACCACACAGCCATCAATGCACACTTTGGGTTGGAAACAGCAATGGGGGACTGCTATGAAGACAACCTCCCAAGCTTGGACGAGATAATTGTTTACCTTTGCAAACCCAGTACAAAGTGGGTCACCAAGTCTGGGACGGACATAAAGGTCACATTTCCCCATTCCGAGTTATGAAGATATGGAAAAGCGTTGTATGCTTTCATATGTGCTAGGCTCATGCCTTCAACCCATCAATCAGACATCACGGTGGAAAAATCATGCCTCCTCTATGGGATCGTACATTCTTGGTATGAAAGGCTGAATGTCGTGGAAATCTCTTAAGTGGATGTCAGCATGTGTATCAAACAGTCTATTGGGAGGGCATTGCGTGGCAGCATAACAGGCAGATTATTACACGGATTTCTCATCACTGACTTATGACGAAAGGCAGGGGTCCAGTGGGATGCTTCAGAGCCTATTCAGCAGCCAACGGGGGCCATTGATCACAAGACTATCCTCACCTATAGAGAATGGTCGGGCGCGATGTCACATCCTCTAGGCGAGGGCTACATCATAATACCAGCTGCCACACCGTCCTCACCACCGCCATCCACAGCTGGAGCAGGACCATCTACAGCAAGTAGTCGAAAGCATATGATCCGCCTTGCCCAACGCCAAGACCAAATGTATGCCTACAACATTGGCGCGTTCACAGTATTGGCAGATGCATTCTCCCGTATTAATCCAAATGAACAAGTCAATCTTCTGAATCCTACCATTCTACTTGCCTACCTTCCTTCGAATGATGAAGGATGTCAAGACGAGCATTGACTCGTCTCGCAAGGAAGTCCTCGTGCTTAAATTCTTTATTTACATGTAATCAGGACATTACCTGAATTAAGTTGGGGGGGTATTATATATTTTTTGTGATTTTGCATACTAGGTTGCCTGTAGTCTAGGTTAGTTCATATACATAAAAATAACAAAAATAAATAATATTTGCTTTTATGTAGGAATTTGTTAGGTTGCATAAAGATTGAGCAAATAAACCTTGTTAGTTATGATGAAAGCCAATGAGGAATTTGATGTATGACTTGCATGCCTAAATTGATTATCATGGGTTGACTAATTTTGACCATAGGAACTTTGTAACATGAGTTTTGTGTTTTCTAGAAATCAAGGACACCAACTAATTTTCAATAATAATGAGGAAATAAATGCAAGATAAAACATTGGCTTTTATTCATTTAATCACAGATTAAGATAAAACAGTGGCTTACACATAAGTTTGGGCGAAGCAGTGGCTCAAAAGAAAAAAAATGAAAAATCAGAAGAAAAAAATAGTTCTGGAATAAAATTTTAGATGACTTAGTTCAATTTCGTGGCCTTTGTTACTCAGACAAGTAAACCCTAGGGGATGTCTTAACACCTAGCGCCCTAAAGCCTTTGGGTTTGGGAGTCGTTGGCCAAAAGTCCGTTACATGGGTAGCATTGAAAAGCCTAAGGGAATTGAGCATTGCATAAGTCAGACTTAAGAAATAATTAGTGAGATGGAGCATTAAAATGCACTCACTTGATATAAAGAGCTTGGTTCAAAATGTTAATTTCCCTCGTAGCTATGTGACGCCCCCAAATTCCAGGACCGCCATTGGTCTCTCGAATTCGGTTCATCACGTGCTTATGGTAATACATCGCAATAATGATAACTAAATATCACACAAGCACAGCGAAAAATCTATTCTAGAATAATTTACAATGATTTATTATAATTATTCCCCCAAGTCTCGCAACCTACAGTACTTAATAAATTACATAGCAATATCAATTAACGACTTGTTATATAATCTAACTTAAGCTTAAACATAAACAAATCCAGTCTTACTACATCATCTTCACACAATATTAATATATTTGAAACATAACAGACATAAGCTAGTTGGTAGCCTTGCCCTTGCCCTTATCAATGCCCGAAGGTTCGCCATGCTCTGCCTTAACTGAAATGTTTTAGGGAAAGCAAGAATGAGCACAAATTTCCCAGCAAGTAATATACAATAAGGGTGAATAATAAGATCCTCAATTCTCGAAAGGGTGTAGCAAAATTTGATAGTTCAAGAATAACAAAAATATCAACAGTTCTCAATAACAGTCGCTAAGGACAGGATAATATCAATATGATTCAATAATAAGTCAATTCAAGATTTCAAATAATTGAATACTGAGTAGTCACTAAGGACTATGAACTTCTACTAGAATTGACAGTAATAAACTGAAAATCCAACAAAAACAGGTACAACAGGTGATCAGCCTAAAGTACCATCGTTATGCATAACAATCAATCATACTCAAGTGTGCACGTCGGTTCTCCGATAATTATATATTCCCTTCAAAGAAGGTTGTTCTTCTCAGTCAAATACAAGATCCCGCACCAATCAATTAGTTTGGGTCGCTTTTCAATAATATAAGTCTAGCCGAATCAAATGGCATAGACACTTTCACAATATTCAAGAACAATACTAAGTTCAACATGAATAATAGCTTTAATGAAATAAGAGTTCAAGTATGCTAATTCAAATCAACCGATTAAATAGGAAACTAGTTCGCAATACACAAGATAGGATACTTACATAGTAAAAGAGTATAAGTTAGGAAACTTTTACAATCATAGCTTTCCTTGCATAAAGTAAATGCGTCGGTTAGGATACTTGCACTTTAAGAGAGTGTAAGTAAGAGAACTTGCCTTTAGCGTAGTTTATCCACGAAAAGCAATCAACACTTTCGAATTCCTATCGTAATACAGTTACGTATATATATGATATTCATTAGTCATATAATTTAACTTCACATTTTCTCTTTGAATATACGATCAACACATAAGGTAAGTTTTACCTAGCTACACAGTTATATAGAATATAATTTCTATCCTTAACGTTCCTTCTTTAGAGTTTAAACGCATTCTCATATTATATAAGATCTCAACAATTAGCAAACATGCTTGCATATTATTAATATCACATAAGACCACAATCAATACTAAATATATTTCATTTTAGCAAGTTACGGCATCTCCTTAAGTTAACCGTCAAAATCGGGTTCAAGTAACATCATATAATATCACGTAGCATGTATTCATATTTAAAGGATACTTTACATGCTTGTATAACTTTTCCAAATCCAATCGTACATGGTATAGGTTCTTAAGTTAATACTTAAAGCCATTCAAGGACACGAACTCATATGGTCTAACATGGTCGCTTTTAAACACATTAGATATTCATATAACTTGTATTAGTCATGCTCATGAGTACTCGTATTGCATATATGTAGCTAGCATTGTTATTATCTTGAAAACATGCTTTGTTTATGCTAAACTTTAATCACGGCAACCAATCATGGTATATATATATTCATGACACATGAATGAGTCTAAGAGTACTATCACATGTGTCCATAAATATCAGAATTTAAATCTCCACGTATCGTGTTAATGCTCATGTGCAAGGCTTGTATTTCTATTAGTGAATCTTACAAATAGAGCCTAACATGTTCATGCTTCCTTACGAACCATATAAACACAAGTTAAGGCTTCATTCATATATTTCAAAGTTATCTAAACATGCTCATAACATCAAAATGACTATATAGCATTTACATGATCATATCCACCTTTAAACTTATATTTTGTTAGGAATGAGCACTAGTTAGGTTCACATGTTCATAGTTTATTACGGAACCAATATAGATAAGCTAACATGCACTTCATGTGTCTCTAGGTGGTACTAACGTGCTTGCAAGGTCAGTATGTAAACATGCTTTATAATGTTAACGTTCGTTTATGAAACTTTAAGTTTGTTTTCAAACTATATGTCGTTTGGTTAATCATGCATGCTAATATACTAAAACATGCTTACATTGCCTCATTAGGTTTATATATATGTATTAATCATGCTTCCATGCTTGTTTAAACAAAAATCAACCAATTAGTACATAACAGTTTTGTTGCAGAATGCAGAAAACTGAACACAGAGGCCGGCGCTGCGGCGCGGCAACAGCAGCCTATTCTAGCGCTGCGGCGCTGGTGGCGCTGCGGCGCGGGCTGCGGCGTGGGTGGGGCTGCGGCGCGGGCTGCGGCGTGGGTGGGGCTGCGGCGCGGGCTTCGGCGCTGTGGCGCGGGCTGCGGCGCTGCGGCGCTGGCTGCGGCGTGGGGACAGTTCCTGCAGTTCAGACTGCATCGAAACCGACCCAAAACCTCCCATTTTATCGATCTCGACATACCCATATGCTATTAGACTAACCTTTTTAACTTACTAACACATATATATGCTTATATAACAGTCAATCGCCCAAACGATTCCCAATTTGATGAACCCCAACTAATTTCACGAATTCGATGCTTTACAGAAATTACAGAGCAACAATGGAAATGAAAGTCAAGAAGGCTATATAGTGGTTCCATCACGTATGTATGTTCATATAACAACAATATAAGGGTTCTACAAACCAATCATGAACCAATTTGGCATAATAAAAAATTAGAACTTTTGACAGAAAACGGAAATGACTAACAAGGAAACTGTATTATACCTTCTGTTAGATTCTGAACTTGCTGCTACTCAAGAACACTGATAAATATATATATAACTCTTAACTTACTTAGCCAAAATTCTCAGCAAATGAATTAGGAAGAGGATGGGTTATATTTATAGAAGAATTTCATAACCAGGCAATGCAATTACATCCAAAATCAAACTAACAGATTATAGGAATGTTTGCTAGATAAGAGGGAGTTGGTAATTAGTTGGTGATCTCCACTATTCCACCCACTCCCTTCATGATCATGATGGCTAGAATGCTGAGTTTGAGAAGGTAGGAGTAGGCTAGCTTCATGAGTGTTTTACGTGTACAAGGTTTGTGTCTTATTAATATGGGACAAGGCCATATACTCAGCATTTTATTAGTACACAACACTTAAATTATTACACACACATATTTAGACACTTAGGTCTTTAATTGAAATGTCACAATAATTCATATACTGTAGTAAGTGTAAATTGACACGTATAATCTATGTACATTTTGTTAATACCGGATATAATCTAATCAGATGTTAACACATTACACTGTCTCCTTTATTAAAAATAATTGTTTACAATATGTTCATGATATATTATACAATGTATACCCACATATTTATTGTCACACAAGTTATTAATCAAGTAGCTCACATGGTTTAATAAGCCTTACCATATAATAGTGTTATATTACACTTCACATAATACATAGTCAGCTAATATATGCTACACATTTAATTCGCATGCTTGCACATATAATTTCTCATCTTATAAATTGAATATTAATTAATAATATACACATATCCTACATCAATCAATATAATTGTTAACCTCCATAACAATTTAATTAACCCTTATATGATTAATTATCACTTTGATATAAATCTTATTATATTTATAAACACGTTGCTCATTATTATTATGTTTCTTGCAATAATAATAATCATATATTATTAATCATTCCTCATTAGTATTTTATAACAGTTAATTAATATTCTTCGATTAACAATTAATATAGATTAATTGTTCGCTTAAATTAATATAATCATTCTTATATTACGTCACTGTGCCACATAAGGCAATCAACGAGTTTATCACAAACTCCACCAATTTCTCAATTATTATAATTATTCAATTATATATAATTGAATTAATTCATCTCATAACAAAAAATCATTTATATTCAAATAAATTCTCATTTCCATTAATATATTTATTTAATAATATATGGAAATTCTCGGGTATTACAAGCTATGTGTATGTTATTGAAGGTTTTAAATGTTTTACATGTGTATGACTTTATCTGTGTTGATCATTGTTATTGTTGGAGTCATGTTGGACACACACGCACAGAAACATGTAAATCTTATGTTTGTGAGGTGAGGATGTGAAAAAGTATGGTTAATGTGTGATATAATGTTGATGTCATAACAGTTGTTGGTCCTTGAGGCATATAATTCATCTAGCGGACATGATTATTGTTCGATCTCTGTAGTTGCATTCATCGTAGTTTAGTATTAGTAGCATTGTGTTTGGTTGAGGACAACCAATAGTTCAAGTTTGGGGGAATTTGATGAGTAGGTTGTAAACCTATGATTTAATTTCATTTAGCTTGTCTTATTGTAAGTTTTTAGGTAATGTTCATATTACTTTTGGTGTTTTGTGTTTATTATGCAGGTATGAAGGTTAGAATTGGAAAAGAGTGAAAAAGAATGAAATTTCGGATAAGGCTGATGGACAAGCGCTGACCGCGCCATGGCTAGGGTGATTGGAGCGCAGACCGCGCTTATGAAGGAAGACATTCTGTTTTAGGAGCGCTGCCAGCGCAGCTACAAGAGGAATTCAAGCCCTGACCACGCTGGTTCGGGATCAAAGTGCTACATAACACGCACTGACCCCGCGTCTATAGAAGGGAATCACAAGCTAACCGCGCGACTCTGACGCCCTAACAGGATTTAGGATATTTTTAAAGCATAAGTTGAGTAGGAATAGGATGGGGACTTACCCTAATTATATTAGGGTGTGTTTAGGCTATAAATAGGAGTGGTTTTCCTAGGTTTAGGGCATCTTTTGAATCTTTTATTCTATATTCTCTTGGATTGCTTGGAGGCTACAAACCCTTATTTTGAAGATTCAAACATGTCAGGCTAAGTTCTTTATTTCAATTCTGAAGGGATGTTGAACCTCAGTATCAATTTATGTTTTGATTAAGTTTATAATATTTATTCTTTTATAATGAGATTTATTCTGATTATCCATTTAAACTTTCATGTATGTTATGCAATTGACTAATTTGGTTTCTACAAGATTAAATTAGTGAATTGATATCATCTGTTAGATTAAGACCTATTTTAAGCAAACGAAGTGTGTCTAATTTAAGTAACAATTAATAATATTTTATTGTGGTCAAGCTTTGAAATATTGTTAAGATTTTCAGAAGACAAGTTAAATAATTCCTGATTGTGTAATTATTGCTTGTAATAATCTAATTCTCATTCTTAATGCTTCTATTATATTAAATCTAGGCTGTTAGTTCTAGGTTGTATGTTAGTTAGAATCTTTTGTCAGCGATCGTGGCATTAGATCTACACATAAGGAGAATTTCAGGTAATTTGCGATCGCGATTATCTAGGGTTATTAATCTCATTGAAAGGGTAAATAGTATAATAAATTGATTAGTTCATAATTGAGAAAAAGGGATATTGAACTGAAGAATTGAAGTTTTTTTAATCATTGATATTTTCTTAATTCACTTTAGTTAACTAAACTGTTCTCACTAAAACCCCCCAATTTATTGGAAATCATTGGATAATTAAAATACAATTCACTCTGTGGGTTCGATCCTTGCTTATTACTATACTAATTCTTGAGTTAGTTGATTAAAGACTAAGGTAAATTTGTAGTGCTAGACGACAGCTACTAGCTGGTCTGGTGTATGAAAATCAATAACGTTGTCCCACCTCCCCTCGCCATCACCATCGCCATCGCTAATCCCCTTGCCATCGCCACCCTGTTCATAAAATTAAAAATAAAAATCATTAGTCCGTATATATGTGAGAATTAAAAAGATATTGTTAAATGAAAATAACATAAATATGAAAAATAATAAAAATAACATAAACATGCAGAATACCTGAGTAGGCAGGGGCTGACAAAAAGCCTGCTCTAGGAGGGTAAACACCATCCGGAGCATCTCGTCGCCCAACGCATCGAACTGCTCATGCGATATGCCCGTACTCTCTGCGGAGGCCCCCAACTAGAACCTCTTGAACGAGCTGGTGAAGACGACTCCTGCTAGGCAACTGCCGACAAAGAAACACCAGATCAGTATGGAACCTATCCGACACCGCCGCGATAAGCCTCTATAATAACTCGTCGTCCAAGCCAGTGCCTGTATGAGATGGTCCAATAGGTGCTCTCAGATGCTGGCGATAGCTAGATCCTACGAAAATATATATAACATAGTTATCGTTAATAATTTATAAGTTATGAGAATTTTGTGAAACATAAAGAATTAATATTATTACCTCCAGGTAGTGTATATGCGGGTATCCTCGTCAGACCCACCACTCGATACCTGCCGGTACTACTAGTAGGGGGATCCTGAGACTCAACCCATAGTCTCAGCTCCTCATCTCGAGATAACTCAATCTGGGGAGTGGGGATTGTAGAATCTAACGGCTCAGAATCCCCCCTAGCAGCCTCTAACTCAACTATACGCTGGTCTAGAAGCTTCTGAAATCGGTCCTGTAATTTATATTGTATACGTGATTTAATTATATTAATTTTTTCTTGTGAATATTGAGATTAATAGCAAGTAAGAGTAGTTATCCGTATAGCTAAAGGTTCCTCAGATAAAGCACACTCCTCCTTAGGTGTGTGGGCCCGGTCCTAGAACTCTAACATAGTCGGAGTTCTGCCCAAGGTCTGACCCAAGGCCTAATAAATAGGGTTCTAAAACAGCTATTAGTTATCATTCGTGCTACAATTTGATAAGTTATTTCTAAATACATTACGATTATTGTCTTCGCCTTCGCAAAAGACTGCAAGCCAGTCGTGTGTACTATGCGGAGTTTGGCCCGGTTCTTCTTTGCCTGCTTAGACTTTTTCTGGAAATCTTCAGCCTGCCAGTGCGCACACATAGCCTACCATGCAAGATCGGAGACTATGCGGGGCTGGTGAACTATGATGGTGGTCTTGGGTTGCTCATCAATTGCCTGGGCTTCCCATCGTCGCAACTCATATAGCCAGCCGGAGTAATTCACAGCAACATGTTCAATAATCACTGCATCACCGACTGTCTAAGAGACGCCCTCGGCAAATCTATAATAAGTCTATTACAAAAGTCTAAAAGTTAGGAACTTATTTCTTAAAAGCTATAACTATGTAATAATATAGTACTAGCTAATATAAACTTATTAACTTACATGAAACTCCCGTAACACAGTATCCATAAAGGAGCGATCATACCAGTCGTAGTGAGTAAAGCGCATGCACCCGGTCAGGAGGTGTGTCAAGCAGATCGCGTGTAACGTATGCTTAGGAACTGGGTCTAGTATACTACAGTGAAAATATAACATTATGTGTTACATTAATTGTGTTTTGCAATAACTGAAAGAAATATTAAATTTTGGCTTATGACAATAGATTAACACTTACTCTCTAGAAGCGACATCCACTGGTACTGTAAGTGGAGATGCCGGTGAACGACCAAAGATACCGAGGTTCATCCCTCGGTGTCGTCGACGAGGTGCATCTATAATAATTAAAAAAATTGATTTAATAAACATAAACTAATTTATCTTGAGATATATTTAAATCCTAGTTCAGACAACTTACTAGCTCTTGAAGACGAGCCTCTTTCGTGGCTACCGTCTCCCGAATCGGATCCCCCACCACCTCGGCGACCTCCACCGCTATGTCTAGCCATGAATATGCTACTGCAATAACCAAATTGGTAGATTATGAATATGTAAGGTTTAACAATGTGGTATTTACTAATATGAATGCTCATTTTCAGTAACGTACATTATCAACCCCATCAGATTCAATGTGTATATCATTCACGGATTTGGTATCTTCCTCATCCTCAGTTTTGAGATAAGTTTCGTCATCGTTATCATCCTCAAGGACTACATAATCAATCATGACGACGTTTTCATGGACATCCTCATTGTCAGGTATGTCAATGACATCAGTACTCATCACATGTTTAGCATTTAACACTACGGCCAAAGGGTTGCTAACATCTTTTTGCAACGCCTCATCTATACCAAACATGTTCTCAGCATCAAATGCATATGTTTTAGTTGTGACTACTGTGTACCAGGGGCTTCGAGTATTTACGACATTGGGAGCGTAATACACTTAAGTCACTTGACTTGCTAACACGAACATGTCATCAGATTTTAATACCGACTTGATATCTACGGTTGTGATTCTATTACGATTAACTTTCACACCCTTTTTAGTATCAAATCAGCTACACTTAAATGTAACTACCTTTTTACCCTCGTGATAATTGAGCACAACCACATCTTGTAAACGACCATAGTAATTGGACTCAAAATATTGGTAGCAGCTTCCCAACACCACAACCCCAGAATTGACTGATGTGAGTTTATTCAAGTTATCGACCCTAAATCTGTATCCATTCACGATGCAGCCGAGAAAAAAAACTAACAACTTTGTAAGGTCCTCGGATGACATCTATAAAACGCTCAAAAATGTTCTCTTCTTCAACCCTTTTCTTAAACCACTGTTGAAAATTAGCATTAGTAAATGCTTCCAACTCTGTTGCAGTAAAATTTGGGTTAAAAGCATACGCTTCCTCTTCGAATGAACTGCGAAAATAGTAAAATGACTTTAACGTATAGATGACTATGCTTATAAATTTCACTAAATGCGAGAAATAATTATTCATACCTGATGTATGGTGATACTTCGAGCATATTTAGAAGCACGTATGTATATATAATCTTTAACTCTTTGTCGCATAAGTAAGTCACCGTCTCATGGCTAAATGGCTTAGCTGGATATGTGAATACAACTAACTCATCATCAGCATGAGACAATGGACCAACAACCGCATTCTTACGTAAACGGTTGTGCTTCGTTGAGACAACATCGTCAAAATACAATGAGCAAAAATTGACAAGCTCTTCCTCCGTATAGCGTTCAGCAATAGAACCCTCTATACGAGCTTTGTTCTTGACCTTTTGTTTTAATTGACGCATATACCTAAGATAAGTATTTCGACAAATATATATGAGTATTATTAATATGAGCAACATAAAGCAATTTGTAGTTTATATTACCTCTCAAAAGGATACATCCACCGATATTGCACTGGTCCTCCAAGTTTGAGTTTATACGGTAGATGAATAGGCAGATGTTCCATCGAGTCAATGAATCCTAGAGGGAAGATCATTTCGATCTTGCAAATGGTTAACACAATATTTTTATCCATCTGCTCCACCTCAATGTACTTAATTACAATTGAGCAGAGATTCCGAAAGAAATTTAAAAGTTCGGACAATGCATCCACAACTTTTCTAGGTAACATCTCACGAAATGCAATTGGGATCAACTTCTGCATGAATATATGACAATCATGACTCTTGAATCCAGTAATTTTCAATTGCTCGACCTTATAACATCGCCTAATATTCGACGCATATCCATCTGGGAGCTTCAACCCACTGACCCACTTACACACGTCTTCAACTTGTTGCTTAGTAAGACAAATTGGAGCATTAGGTTTCGTATTGTTAGGGCGAAGCCACAATTCTGGCCTAATGTTCAATGCCTCCAAATCTTTTCGAGCGTTGTCATTTTCTTTGGTTTTACCACTCGCATCTAACACGGTGTAAAATAAGTTCTCGATAACATTCTTTTTCGTATGCATTACATCTATACAATGACAAATTGAAAGTGTGACCCAATACGACAACTCAAACCATATGGGCGAGTGTGTCCAATTATGAGTCTTCTCGTACCCGTCTGCTCTCAAATTACTTTGCTCCTTCCCCGGCAAAGGAAAATCAAGATGGTTCAACCAGCCCAAGACATCACTGCCCTACAGTCGACCAACAACCCCTTCTTCTCTGTCTTTCTGTTGAAATGTGCAGACATCTTTCTGTAATTGTGTTCAAGAGGCAAGAATCTACGAGCAGTTCCAAAGAAACTACATTTCCGCCCATGCTGCAACTAATTGTCTTGCATATCCCCCATACACACTTGACAGGACAGCTTCCCATTAGTTGACCAACTTATTTGGAATATATATGGACTACTGTTTGACATTCACTCCTACTTGTCTGTTGGGTTTCTAATTAAGGTCCAAAGTATATTATTTACTTTAGACACCGGCTCAGCTTCTTTTAATTGCATTCCAACTAAGCAAATGCCACTTAGTTTATTATTATATTTTCTTTTATTAAATTTTATTGTATTTATTATTATGTTTTATTGTATTTTATTTTATTTTGATTTATATTATGTTTTAATTTATTTTATTTTATTTTATTTCATTGTATTGTATTGTATTGTATTGTATTGTATTGTATTGTATTTAATTTTATTTTGTTTTATTTTATTTTATTGCCATTTATTTTAAATTAATTTTATTTCTTTATTTTATTTTCTTTTCTTTTCTTTTCTTAAATTAAATTAAATTAATTTTATTTTAGTAGTAAGAAACTAAGTAAATGCTACTTAATTTATTTTAATATTGGAAAACAAATTAAATAATAAATAAAAATACTTATAGGGCCCACAAATTTTGCAATTGAAGAATTTTGACTGAAATTCCGTCTAGAATTTCGTCGAAAATATCAAATATCACATTCATTCATAAACAACACTGTAATAAGGAACCCAAATTTAAGATTCAATACACTAACATATATATATATATATAACCCTCAATATCAAATTTTGAACATATATACACTATAATTACATTGTAAGAAGCTGCAATTGCATAAAGATAAGCAAGACTAGCATAATTATCATATGTTATACATTTCATAATATCAATATTGTGCAATTTCCAAATTCCAAATAATATGCGGTTAAATAATATGCAGTCTAAATTCCAATTTCAGCAATATAAACAAGAAGAATAGGAACCAAATTTCATATTTCAGCCACCCAATTTTAACCTCCCAACTTCAGCCTCCCAAATTCAACAACAGGACCCAAATTTTCGACCCACAGTTATTCACAGCAACAACATATTATCCAAATTGGGTTAATCTCATATTCAAACTCATACTAAACCTAAAACAAATTAAGCCACAAATTTTAGAAATATCATACAAATTTCAGAAATATTATAAATTTCAGACATTAAAAAAAATTGTTATTTAACTATTTGCAATAATTTAACCCTAAAAACCAAAATTCATAAAACTAACCTTGAATTAATGTGCAAACTAAAGGAGAAGAAATGAGGAACACACAACCTCTTGGTGGTACAGACCGGTGGTGGTGGTGGCTGCTGGAACAGTGGTGGTGGTGGCGTCTAGTGGTGGTGGCTGGTGGTGGTGGTGGCGGCGATGGTGGTGCCGTCTGGTGGAGGTGGCCTCTGGTGGTGGCGACTGGTATCGTGGTGGTGGAGTGAGAGGGCTCTTCGAGGTGGTGGTGGAGATGAGAGCAGTGAGAGTGAGAAAGAGTAAAATGAGAGAATTAGCAAAGGCGGCTAGGGGAAAACGATCTGATTAGGTTTTAAAGCTTATTTTCGACAGAATTTTTGTCGAACTTAAATCTGTCGTAATTAACTTATCTTCGACTGATATTTTGTCGAAAGTAAACACTATTCCGTCTAATATAAGGTTGGCATTAGCGCGAACTTAGGCGCCAAAGGACTCCATCTATTTTCGACGAAAATCCGTCAAAATTACTGTAGTTTCGACTGAATTATGTTCGACTAAATAATCCGTTGGAACAAACCTATCTTCGAGGGAATATTTTCGTCGAAAATAATTCCATCGGAATTAGCTACTTTTCTTGTAGTGTCTCCGACATCTCACTGTCAGTCCAACAAGGAAAAGCTCATGATACATGAAGATAACAAGTCATGAAAGAAGTGGTAATCACTCAGCAATGACAATACATATCCAACAGGGAAGTGAATTAAAATATATTTCTCTAATATATAAATACTGTTTGATATATACATTGTATCCTATACATGACAAAAATGGCTGATCTAGTATGTACAGGAAAAACAAAGCTAGTCTATGAACCCATAAACAAACGAGATAGCAGTGCTAACATGGCATCCCTCTCAGAAGATGGAGAAGCAACGGTAAGCTCATAACCCTCGGTCTCCATACGGGCAAGAATATCCACAGCCATCTGCATAGTGCTGCTATGGCCATCTGTGAAAGCACTCATGTTTGCAACCAAGATGTGCGTATATGATCTGAGTGCAGTGTTGTCCGCAATGTAAACATCCCGGGTGGCTATGGCCTCATCCCTCTCAATATAAGCGGCATCCCGGGTGACTAAGGCCTCCTCAATCTCCTCAAAAGCTGCATCTCAGGTAGATCGAGCCTCGTCACTCTCAACAAATGCTGCATCCCTCGTAGCTCGAGCCTCATCTTTATCAGGAAAAGTTGTATCCCTACTCAAAAGGGCTGTCAACATCAACGCCCTAGCATGGTCTCTCTCGAAAGTCATCTGAGCTAATGAATCAACAAGGGTTGGATATGTCCCGGTAAGAACGCTCGGAGGGTCACTAACTAAAGCTGATGTCAAACTAGTAAACAAATCATCCTCCATGGGAGAATCAAGATCCTCAAGAGGCCCTTCCTCATCTAAATCAATGCTAAGAGCTGGCTGGACAACCACAGATGCTGCAATATCAGCCTCCAACCATGTTGAATAATCTGGAGAACAATCCGAATGGCTAGTAGAGAAATCAGTTATCTCCTTATGAGTCCAACACTCGTAAGTCCTAACCAGATCAGCTGACGACAAAGAGAAAGCTGTTGGGTAAAATCTAGTTACGCACAACACGCAAGTATACGTGGTCAACAAGTAATAAAGTGATAAGATCAAGTATTTTACCCACATAGACAATAATTCCAACTTATTCAAACAAGTACAAATTTTATATTATTTCATCTTTATTAAACTAATGATTAACGGATGATTGTTATAATAAAACACTACTTAGATCAAAATTAACACCAATTCATGATTTTAACAAGTTTTTGAAGAAATAAGCCTACAACTTCACCTATTACTTCACTTCAGATAATATACTTTCCTCCAGTTTATATCAATTACTCCAAATTATCAACCAATCACACACAAGTAGATATAACCATCTCTCGATGCATTAAATCCATACTCACTCAAATCCACAAATGATAGAATTAAACAAGACACCGTAATTAACTAATTCACTATATCTCTATGTGAATTATAATTAGGAAAGGTTTATTATCAAGTTCTTATCAGATTACATATGATGCATAGTTATCTCTATCCTACACATGAATTATGAATCCCAACTAACAACAGAAATCACAAACATATGTCACTATGGCTAGTTCTAATCCCATATATCATTTCTTAAATATATACGGGATAACATATAATTGGTGATAAAGCAACTATATAAATTGTGCACAAACCATAGCAAATAACCTAGAAATAATATTCATAAACTAACTAGAAAGAAATTTAATCCGTCGTTACATAATAAGATCCGTCATATGCTTAAATAAGAATTTAGTTCATCATAGATGAATAAAAACCAATAATCCACAAAGTATTAAACATTCTGAATACAAAGTAAATATGAAGAGAGAAGAAATAGAATCCAAAATTCTATCGTTACTCGTCTCCACATTCGCCTTGCGGTCGTCATGTTAAGCTCCGCTTCAAATCTCCTCCTTTGTCAACTCACGAATTAGGGCATCCAATCTGTCTAAGTGTCTCTCCCTGTACCTCTGCAAACATATATATACTTTAATTCACGAACAACGACTGCGCTCAAAATTCTATTCAAAATAGGATATCAAACCAAATTTGCCGTAAACGTGCCCCGACGCAGATTTTACCCTTGGAGGAGCGCCCCAGCGCATCTGCTCCCCTGTGAGTTTTTAGCCTAAGAAATGCGCCCCGATGCAGATTGCAAAGATCCAGCCCATTGTTACTTGTAAACTTCCATTCTATTCGCTTCTTCGTCCACTCAGTTCCTGCACACACCCCAATGCACAAGCATAAAAAAGAGCCTAAAACACATTTGAATTAACGATATCTTAATTTTAATTGGCATCGATTCATAGGTATGAAACCTACTTATCAAATACCCCCAAACTTAGGATTTCGCTTGTCCACAAGTGACAACAAAAACAAAATGCAAATAACAAACAATGAATCTATATGTATGTATATGCATGATCTACTTCCTACATGCCTACGAATCTAGCAATAGATCAACATGTTGTACAACCCAAGCCTCAAAGATATCATAGAATACTCAATCAATCTACAGTTCATCAGTAAGCAATCAGTCCATCCAATCATGTCCTCACCCATATTGTGTGTGTGTGCTCGTTAACCACTCTAATCACCAATAATTCAAAAAAAAATACATAACAACTTTCTTAGCTAGAAAATTTCAGTTTCAACTCAACTTTTCTATATTCATGAAAAAATCGGCCAACATAGTAATTATTGAGTTTGGGGATTTCAGATGAGGCTCATTGTTTTTTTCATTCACGGGTGCGTTTTACACTCCATCCTGTGTTCACAATTGACCGTACAATGTCTGCATCTATTAGGCTTTTCAATGTTACCCGTTTAGCAAACTTTCGACCAACGACTCCCAAACCAGATTGTTTTAGGGCGCTAGGTGTAAAAACAACCCCAAGTGCTTACTTATTCAAGTAACAAAGGCCACAGATACAAACTAGTCCATGTGTTTATTCTTTTTCTTTCTTATTTTTCTTTTTTCTCTTTTTCTCAAATTTCTACTTTCTTTCTCTTTTTTATTTCTTTTTTTTCTTTCACCCCACTAACTCCCCCAAGCTCAAGTTATTACTTACTTTTAAGCCTTTAATGTCAATATAGCAGTATCATCAAATTTTAACTAAAATATTCCCCCCAAAAACAAGTTGTGACACCTTGAACTGAGTTGATTAAACAGCTAAGCTCTTATATGCTAACCGGTTACACAAGTTTCGGGCAGAATCAGATTTTCATCTTGATTAACATTAGAACTCATCATTGATCTTCACGTTTGTTCGAGTTAAAATGTAATACCAATCCAATCATCGGCCGAGCTAAATATATGTCAATCCATTGCTTAAACTTATGCAACCTATATGCCTAAATGCGACAATGTATTTTTGTGATTTTTTGTAATTTTCTTCATTTTTTTCTATATACCATATAACTCATATAAGCGTTAAACAATGAACACAAGAATGTACCTATGCTCTACTCTAAAGTGCAATTAACTAACATGAAAAATGACATGAACATGCAAACAAACTAACTAAATGTCTAATCTACCCCCAAATTTAAACAATTCAATGTCCTCATTGGATATAACAATAAAAGTTCAAGGACTGCCCTGAGCGATCAAGCGTCATGCTCGACCGGTGGACCCTCAGTAGGTGGGTCATCAACCAGGTCCTCCACCGGCTGTGGGGGGAGAAAAGCTAGTAAGGGCTGTGGAACTGGAAATTGGAAGTCTTTGTTGGTGGTATTCAATCGGGCAAAAGCAGTTGCCAGAGAGGTGTTGAATTCATTCTGCGTGGCAAACATGTGGTCTTGCCTGGCTGCTAACCCTTGGAACCTATGATCGACATACTGCTGCATATTTTGGAACTGGAAGCTAAAAGTTGCCTTTAATCGGGACGAGGTTGCAGTCCCGGCGTGGTCATCTTCTTGCCCTTCTTCCTCAACAAAATCCTCATCATGTGCATCTGCATCTCTGTCATCCTCATCCTTGGGAAATACAAATCCAAGGTCACATGGGTGCGACTGCACTCCTTTCAAGCATTCATACCTCTGAAACAAATTAGGATCTAGGCATAGTATAGGCTGCTGGACAGGCTCCGTGGAACTCCATTGTACCCCTGCCCGGGCACATAGTGAACAGATCAACAAAGGGTGGGGCAATCCGCCCTAGACTGATCCACGAAGATTGCAACGGATATTGTGATAAATAAGCCTGCCCAAGTTAATTGATCGGTCTTTACAAATTGAGTATAGTAGAATGAACCTTTCCTTCATGACATCGCTCGTGTGTGTGGAAGGTAGCAATTTGGCACACAAGAACGCATGCAATATCTTCCCATATAAACTTAGGTGGCCCTTTTGAAAGTGAGATCCGTTTGATGACCATGTGGTGTCGGGCTTGCATAATTTTGTCAGAATCTGCTCATAATCTGCTCCGCTTTCCTTGAGGGCCGAATACTCACAAGTTATATGAGGGATACGGTAGTAGTCGTTGATCTCCTGCATAGTAAACGGGACCATTTTCCCCTCACGAAGGCAAAGAACGGTGATTTGTCGGGAGCATTGGCATAAAATTCATTGACTACCGCCACTACGGCAGCGTCCGGATGTGCCACGAGCATTTCCCATCTCATCTCGAGAATCTGATTAAACATTTCCCCATTGAATTCATCAAGAGCCAAACCACGCTCCGGCACCAATCGCTTATTTAAGAGGTACTCGAACGGGTTCGCTGCCTCGATATTCAAGAATTTTTGCCTGTTGAATTGCCCCGAGGCGGTGGATGAACCTTCCCCACATTATCTTTTCTGTTGCCTGGAAGTCATAGTGTCGATGTTGTGAGTGTTACTTAGTCTAGAGTGAAGGAGTTGTTGTTGAGAACTTTTGTCGAACACTTGGGTTGCACACCGTTAGGGCTTGCTTTTATTACCCCCAAACTTAACTTGCTATGCCCACTTGGTAAAATCTTCAGAGCCTAGTGTAGATGTGACGCCCCCAGAATAGGTCCAGTCAACCCAACCCATTCTGAGTCACCAAATACATGATACAGAATTCAAATACAAACTTTATATCATACGGTCGTGCAAAATACGACCACACAACTGTGAGTGTCAATACAAATATGTAGAAAATATTAAGATTCAAACTAAGTCCTCATTACAATTATTATCACACTATTTATCAGTAATAGTGAGGACTACTACTGCTCTAACTCAGACCATCACTCTGTCCCCCGACTAGTTCCCGTGACATTCTCATTTCCTGAAGAGGACAACAGATGAAAATGGTGAGCTCAGCTAGCTCAGTAAAGAATATTATGACTAAGATAATGGAAAATAAATTATCGTTAGCCTTCAATAAATCAGATAAAATATAATGGACAACCAATCTTAGATCAATATTCGCAGCGGAAATAACAATTCATTAGAAGAGTTAAGTAGAGAATGAAGTCTACTATCTTCTATGATTTAAAAGTCCATCATCTATGTTTATCCCTGTAACATCAATCAATATACATCTCGAATCAATATTCATCTTTGCACTACAGGCCAAAGATATTCATTTGTATCATCAGTGGTCATATTTATCTCAACACCTGTCATCTTTGCACTACAGGCCAAAGATATTCATCAGGTAATCATTCATCTTTGCTCTACAGGCCAAAGATATTCAGTTACATCACCTTTTAGGACTGAGAATGATGAAAAACATTTAAAAAAAACGAATCCAGTGAGATAAAAGACAAAGACTAAGGATTCGTATTTTAGTATATCCAATTCAAAAATACATCGTAATAATCAATTGTGGAGCAAAATTCAAGAATAGAGCTCAAAACTTGGATACAATCAAAGATAGTAACCTTAACAAGCAATTCGGACAAATAGAAGAAAATTTAATTTTTTCTGTGAATAGTGCCGTATACGTGAATAGTAATTTTGACGGAAAAAGTAAGAATTTTAACATAAAATCCATGCCAATATTTTGGTATAATGATATTGAAAAGAATAACATCATTTACGAAAGAAATAACATCCCTTACCTCAAAAGAATAGTACTTCTGGCTGGAGTATCGGATATAATATCGAAGAAAACTTGCACTGAATACTAATACTCAAAGTATTGAAATACTCACAAAAATACGCTCGATATTATAGAGAGAGAAAACTTCTGATTCTGGTGTGATTTTCAATTCTAATCTAAGCACCCTATTTATAGGAAAAAGCTTAGGATGCCAAAGGAGACTAAATTAATAAAATAATATTATTATTTAAAAAAATCCAGCCGCCTGCCAAAACATTCAAAAGCCATCAGCCACCACAAGTGGGACCCACCACCCATTAAAAAAATATTTATTTGCCAAAACTTCAATAATTCATAATAAATAGCCCCTTTGTCAGAAAAATACAAATGATGTGTCCTTTTTATAGGAAATTTAATTCTCTACAACTTTGCAGAAGGAGGTTTTCCAAATTCCAAACATAAATTATCCGAAATCCATAAACAGATGATTTTCCACACCAAGATACTGATAAAAACACATCAACACTAATTCCTTCTTTTATATCCACAAAATAAATATTTTCTTATCATATAAATCAATAATTAATTATTCACAAATAATATTACAGAACTACAATATTGACAGCCAGGTCGTTCCCAGGAAAGAGGGGGCCTTCCGATAAGTACTTCTCCTTACTGGCGTGCAATTAAATAACCCTTCCTAGACAGAACTTCCTTAGACATTGTCGATAATGCTATCTAATAATATTATTCAAATAATATGAATTATTGAGTTGATAATGTGAAATATTGTGCAGTGACAATTATTAAATCAATAATACCAAAATATCAACTGTAGCCATTATTGAATCAATCATATAAAATGACAACGTAGCAATTATTGAGTCAATAAAATATCAACGTAGCAATTATTGAGTCAATAATATAAAATATTCAACATTAATTACTGTAACAATTATTGAGTAATGGCTTCTCACGTAAGAATCAATAATTAGAATTACTGTGCAATACCGTGTGCTACTATGCAACACCGTGTATCACTATATTTTAACCACCGGGTATTTCAACAGTACTAACGGTAATAACCACGCCGTTATTTTGTAAAAAAGTTATTTCTGTCACTTTCTATATCCGACAGTTATTCCGTTGTGGGGGCCCACAAATAGCTGCGCCGTCGTACGACTATTCCCCGACAACAAGAATATTTTATAACCACTTGCTCATTTTAAAAATGTTTGCACATTTCACCCATAACTTTCATATTTATCAAAACAACACCTTACTGTTTCGAAATAATATATAAAGAAAATTAAATCTTTATTCATAAAAGTTGGGGTCTTACAGTAGAAACCTGACAAATATCGAACGATTATCCCAAAATCAACGTTACCTATTAGTGATTGTGATGAATTCCGAGGGTAGCCTTGTAGTAGTGAAGAATCCCTCTTTTCTTTGAAATTGGGTTGAAATAAGAGCCATAGAGGGTGCCTGATGAGTAGCTTAGGTGATGAAATTCTGATGGTGTGGCTTGAAGATAATTAGGTTCGAGATTGGCGATGTATATGTTTAAAATTGAGTATGCATTTCTTGCTTCGGATGTAGGGGATGGTTGTATTGTATTGGGAGTGTGTTGTGTAACTGCTGAAATTGTTGTTTTTAAAAACAGGATTTTGCAACATGCTTCGGGGCGCAAAACATAGGTCATGAGGGCGCGCCGGGGCGCAGTTGGCCAGAGAAGTCCACGCTGGGGCAAAATTTTTTCTTCATAAATTGGCAACAGGGCACATATGTCTAGAGATATTTCGCCGAGGCGCAGAGTTTGTGCCTTGAATATGCGCCGGGGGTCAGATGGTTTTCCTGCTAAATATATTTTTTGCTGAAATATTTTTTTTCCCTTGCTTGGCCGCACTTCCCATAACCATCACATACCATGGAGTTGGTTCCCTTTGTTTTAATGCTTATTTCTGGTCCTCTCCTACAATCCAAACCATACACACCCTTAGTCTTGATATTGACTCAAAAATTTTATACCATTTCTACACTACGGTACGTTCTAATCTAATGCTGCTTTACTTAATTTAAAAAAATAAACAACTTTCAACAATTAAAATAAACTAATGACTGGGTTGCCTCCCATCAAGCGCTTGATTTAGAGTCATTCAGCCTGACTACTCCCTATATTAAAGTGGGTCGGCGAGGTCAACTGAGGTTACTTAGCGATCGAGATCACCACCCCAGTAGTGTTTTAAGCGTTGGCCATTGACTTTGAATGTATCGGTCGAATCCCGACTATACACTTCTATTGCTCCGTGTGGAAATACTATCTTGATAGTAAAGGGGCCTGACCACCTGGGTTTTAGTTTTCTTGGAAAAAGTTTCAACCACGAGTTGAATAGCAATACTGACTGCCCCGGTTCAAAGCTCTTCTCCACTATTTTCTGATCATGCCATGTCTTGACCTTTTTTTTTTGTACAACTTGGCGTGTTCGTATGCTTGCAAGTGAAATTCATCTAACTCATTGATTTGCAAAAGTCGTCTCTCCCCTGCTGCTGATAGATCAAAGTTCAGTTTTTTGATGGCCCAATATGCTTTATGCTTGAGTTCTACCTGAAGGTGACACGCCTTCACGTAAACTAACTGATATGCAGACTTGCCGATCAGGGTCTTTTAGGCAGTCCGATAAGCCCAAAGAGCGTCGTCTAGTTTCAAGGACCAGTCTTTTCGATTCGGGTTAACCACTTTCTCCAAAATTCTTTTCACCTCCCTATTAGATACTTCGACTTGGCCACTCGTCTAGGGTGATAGGCTATGGCTATTCTGTGGTGGACCCCATACTTTGTTAAAAGAGCAGTGAAGTACTTATTGTAGAAATGGCTCCCTTCATCATTGATGATTTCCCACGGGGTACCAAATCGTGTGAAGATATTCTTTAGCAAGAAATGCAAAACCACCTTCACATCATTGTCGGTAGTGAAACTGCCTCCACCCATTTCGATACATAATCCACTGCCAATAGGATGTACAAACTACTGAACGAAGACGAAAATGGTCTCATGAAGTCTATTCCCCATACATCAAAAACCTCAACTTCCAAAATCATATTGAGAGACATATCATTCTGCTTAGAAATATTCCCCACTCGTTGACATCTATCAAAGTTTTTCACGCACTGATGTGCAGCTTTGAACAAAGTGGGCCAGTAGAAGCCTGCCTGAAGGACTTTTGCTACTGTTCTTTCGCACCCGTAGTGTCCCCCATATAATGAGGCGTGACATGCCTGTAATATGCACTCTACTTCACTTTTGGGCACATATCGCCGAATTATTCTATCAGCACACTGTAGAAATAGATATGGTTCATCACACACATACCACTTCACATCATGTAAGAATTTCTTCTTTTGTTGGCTTGTCAAATTTGGTGGGAGAATATTACTCACCAAGTAATTTGTAAAATCCGCATACCATGGGAACTCACCGTGGATCAGAAATAACTGTTCATCTTGAAAAGACTCGTTGATCACTACCTTGTCTGTCTTTTCCTCGTTCGGGTTTTCTAGTCGTGAGAGATGATCAGCCAACTAATTTTCTGTCACCTTCCGATCTTTAATCTCTAAATAAAATTCTTGTAAGAGCAAAATCCAGCGAATTAGTCTCAGCTTTGCGTCCTTCTTTACAACTAGATACCGGATGGTCGAGTGATCTATGTATACCAACACCTTAGTCCCTACCAAATACTAACAAAACTTATCAAAGGCGTACACAACCGCAAGTAATTCTTTTTTGGTGGTTGTGTAGTTCAATTGCGCATCAGTCAGTGTCGTGCTCACATAATAGATGGCGTGAAAGACTTTCTCCCGGCGTTGTTCGAGGACAACTCCTATTGTATAGTCACTGGCATCACACATCAGATCGAACAGCATTGTCCAATTTGGTGCTATTATCACGGGGGTTATGGTTTGCTTCTTCTTTAATATCTCAAACGCCGCTAGACATTAATCATCAAATTTGAACGAGATGTCTTTCTCTAATAAACTGCACATCGATTTCGCAATTTTGGAAAAGTCTTTGATAAACCGGCGGTAGAATCCAGCATGCCCGAGAAAACTCCGAATACCCTTTACTGAAGTTGGAGGTGGAAGATTCTCTATTATTTCTAATTTAGCTCTATCAACTTCCAACCCTTTTCCAGAAACTTTATGCCCAAGAATTATCCCTTCTTGGACCATAAAATGATATTTTTCCCAGTTGAGCACCAAATTTGTCTCCACACATCTTTTCAACACCATTACTAGATTGTCAAGGCACCTGTCAATAGATTTCCCGAATACTAAAAAGTCGTCCATAAATACTTCAACATTGCGCTCTACCATATTTGAAAAGGATTGCCATCATGCAACGCTGAAAGGTTGTCGATGCGTCACACAGGCTGAATGACATCCTTCAAAAGGCAAAAAGGTCATAGGGGCATGTGAACGTCGTCTTCTCTTGATCCTCCGGTGCAATCACAATCTGATTATAACCTGAATACCCATCCAGCAAGCAGTAGTACTCATGCCCAACTAGTCAGTCCAACATCTGATCAATAAATGGCAAGGGGAAATGATCCTTCCTACTTGCCTTTATAAGCTTCCTGTAGTCCATGCAAACCCTCTAGCTGGTCACTGTCCTTGTCGGTATCAGTTTGGTGTTCACATTCTTTACTACTGTCATACCATCTTTTTTCTAGACACATTGGACCGGGCTAACCCATGCACTGTCTGAAATTGGGTAGATAATTCCAGTATCCAGCCATTTTAATATTTCCTTCTTCACTACCTCTTTCATGATTAGGTTGAGCCTTCTTTGTTATTCCACTGTAGGCTTTCCCCGTGGATATATTACCGATCTATCAGACAGCTGTAGGGAGATGCTTGTGGGCCTGGGTGCCGGTAAACCTAACTGAGTATAGACTGAAATTGGTATGAGGTTTATACTTCCACCTAAATCACACAGACATTTGTTGAAGGCCAAACTTCCTATTGTACATGGAATGGTGAAATTACCCGGATCTTTCAACTTTGGTGGAAGCTTTTTTTGCAATATCGCACTACATTCCTCTGTTAGTGCCACAGTTTGGAAGTCCTCTAACTTCTTCTTCTTTGACAAAATATCCTTTATGAACTTGGCATAACTAGGCATCTGCTCTAATGCCTCCGCAAAAGGAATGTTGAATTGTATTTTTCTGAACACCTATAGAAATTTAATAAACTGTTGTTCCAATTTCTGTTTTCGGATCCGTTGTTGAAAGGGTGGTGGTGGGTAGACTATCGATGTAAAGGCTTATTCCTTTACAGAAGATTTTTCTCCTTCTTTTCCTTCCACTATCTCTTTCACATGTGTCTCAAACTGCTTATCCATAATCGACTTCTCTGACTCCTGCTCGGCAAGCTGTTTCTCACACCGCAGTGTGACAGCTTGACATTGCTCATGACCTCCCCTCGGATTCTTTTTTGTGTCGCTCGATAATATTCCTTGAGGTCTACTGTTCAATACACTAGCAATCTGTCCCACATGAATTTCCAAATTCTTAATTGCAATCGCCTGAGTTTTCATTGCCACCTCATTTCCCGTTATGTATTTGGCCATTAGCTCTTCAAAATATGTCTTTTTATCTTGTTGTGGAACTGACTATTGCTGTTGATTCTGAAAACCAAGAGGGTATGATGGTCATGGAGCCTGCTACTGATTCTGATTTTGGTTCTGATTATTGCTCCATAAAAAATTAGGATGGTTCCTTGCCCCCTGATTAAATTCATTCTGATAAGTGTTGGGTTGCCTGTTATAGCTACCCATAAACTGTACTGAAGCTGGGTTGATCGCACATTGTTCTGTCGGATGCTCACCTGCACAAAGTTCACATATAAATGCTACATGTTGTACGTTCCCTGTGGACATAGCATCCATTTTCTTCGATAATACTGCTATTTGCGCAGATAGAGCTATCACAGTGTCCACTTCTAAAATACCTGTTGCCTTGGGTTGAGTCATTCTCTCAGTTGGCCACTGATAGTTGTTTGCAGCCATTATCTCTATCAAGTCCCATGCATCCTCAAACTTCTTTGCCATAAAAGAACCACCTGAGGCTGCATCTATTATGGTCCGTATATGACTCCCTAACCCATTGTAAAAAGTATTCATCTGCATCTAATGCGGGAATCCATGGTGTGGGCACTTTCTCAATAGCTCTTTGTACCTTTCCCATGCTTCATATAGTGGCTTTCCCTATAGCTGAACAAATGAAGAAATATTCGTCCTCATTTTATGTGTTTTTTAAGGTGGAAAGAATTTGGCCAGAAATTTTTACACCAAATCATTCAATGTAGTGATTGACCCCGGTGGTACAGAATGGATCCAACCCTTTACCTTGTCTGTGAGCGTGAACAGAAATAATCTCATTCTGATAGCATCGTCTGACACTTCGTTGCACTTGAAGGTGTCGTAAATCTCTATAAAATTGACAATGTGCTCATTTGGGTCATCATTCGGGTTGCCCTTAAACTGACAATTATCCTGCACCATCTGTATCGTTCCAGACTTGATCTCAAAATTATTGGCATTAATTGCTGGTCTGGTTATACTTAACTAAAATTTTGCAATTCTTGGTGTAGCATAATCCTTAAGTGGATTATCTTCTGGTTCAGCAGCCATGTTGTCTTTGGGTGTTTCAAGTTCTTCGCGAGTCTTTACAATCCACGTAGTTGACTTCTGAAAGCATTTGTCGATGTCGTCCTCGAAAGACAACAAATCTGTCTTCTTCGATCGAGTTTGCATGCACTACTAAAGATTACGTGAAATAACCAATAAACAACAAATAATTAATAATAAAAATATAAATATGTGTTTAACTAAAATCGAACTAATTAAACTTATATTGTAAGTAATAAACGCAATTACAATCCCCGACAACGGCGCCAAAAACGTGTTCGATAAAATCTAGTTACGCACAACACGCAAGTATACGTGGTCAACAAGTAATAAAGTGATAAGATCAAGTATCGTACCCATATAGACAATAATTCCAACTTATTCAAACACGTACCAATTTTATATTATTTCAGCTTTATTAAACTAATGATTAACGGATGATTGTTATAATAAAACACTACTTAGATCAAAATTAACACCAATTCATGTTTTTAACAAGTTTTTGAAGAAATAAGCCTACAACTTCACCTATTACTTCACTTCAGATAATATACTTTCCTCCAATTTATATCAATTACTCCAGATTATCAACCAAGAACACACAAGTAGATATAACCATCTCTCGATGCATTAAATCCATACTCACTCAAATCCACAAATGATAGAATTAAGCAAGACACCGTAATTAACTAATTCACTATATCTCTATGTGAATTATAATTACAAAAAGATTAATATCAAATTCTTATCAGATTACATATGATGCATAAATATCTCTATCATACACATGAATTATGAATCCCAACTAACTGCAGAAATCACAAACATATGTCACTATAGCTAGTTCTAATCCCATATATCATCTCTCGAATTTATATGGGATAACAGATAATTGGCGATCAAGCAACTATATAAATTATGCACAAACCATAGAAAATAACGTGGAAATAATATTCATAAACTAACTAGAAAGAAATTTAATCTGTCGATACATAATAAGATCCATCATAGGCTTAAATTAGAATTTAGTTCATCATAGATGAATAAAAACCAATAATCCACAAAGTATTAAACATTCTGAATACAAAGTAAATATGAAGAGAGAAAAAATAGAATTCAAAATTCTGTCGTTACTCGTCTCCACGTTCGCCTTGCGTTCGTCGTGTTAAGCTCCGCTTCAAATCTCCTCATTTGTCAACTCACAAATTAGGGCTTCCAATCTGTCTAAGTGTCTCTCTCTGTACCTCTGCAAAATATATATACTTTAATTCACATACAGCAACTCCCAGCAACCGCTCTCGGAATCCTATTGGAAATAGGATATCAAACCAAATTTGCCGTAAACGCGCCCCAGCGCAGATTTTACCCTCGGAGGAGCGCCTGAGGCCCGGCAAGTTTTTAGCCTAAGAAATGCGCCCCAACGCAGATTGTAGAGATCCAATCCATTGTTACTTGTAAGCTTCCATTCCATCCACTTCTCTGTCCACTCAGTTCCTCCACACAACCCAATGCACATGCATAAAAAAGAACCTAAAACGCACTTGAATTAACGATATCTTAAGTTTAATTGGCATCGATTCGTAGGTATAAAACTGACTTATTAGAAGCTGATATTCGCTGATCCGTAGCCCCCTCAAAATGATGGAGGCTCTGAAACTAATCAAACTGGCCCATGACTGCCAACTGATGATATGTGGTCACCCCTCTCAAACCCGCCAAGGGTATATAGTCCATGCCAACTACATGAGTGATGCATCTGTAAGGGGAGCTAAGCCCTGAGCAAGGCAAGATCAAAAAAGGGTGCTCAATCACCGATAAAAATGCCAACCATGACGCCGCATCTGAACACTCCGCCGATCGAAAGGAGTAAGACATGGATATCTCATGAATAAAGCAATACCCATGATGTCTGAAGGTGCCAATAGGACTCAAATACAGCAGAACGGTGCTGCCTCTGAAAAACCCCACCAGGATGGGTACTGCAGAAAGTGGCTGACCTCAAAGTCTTGGCTAATATCATCGGAAGGATAGTACAACCCTGTCTGAGGGCACGAACCACTACCATTAAGCCAATGTCCAAGTCATCGGAAGGATAGTACAACCCTGCAGAATGTCCACTCGTGCAATCTGCCACTCATTTGTAGGGATGATGAAGTCTCTTGAATTTTGCTTGCTGCTGTCTAGCAGGCCAAAGCAATCAATAAAAAAGTTTATGGACACCACATGTCCTGCAGTAATCTCCTCAGTGACGACTCTGCATCTCAGACCAGTCATGATCATAATTAGACGTCTCATGTCACTAATGGCTATCCTGGTATAGGGCAGATCTAATGCCAAACCCGTCAGGAGCTCATACTCCTCTAATATAGGAGTCAGCTCGCGAAGGCCAAACTGGAAAACCTGGAGCTCGGGTATCTAGCAGGATAACATGCTATCCACAAACCCGTGTGGAACCTGAAAAGATAAAAGGTCCAGAGAATGCCTTAAAATCTGGTTAACTGTCCCTCTGGTTGTGTGGGGCAGACTGTCATACCAAGATCTCAACGACGATGCTACCAAAGAATGTCACAAATGCTTGATACGGCTGACTGTGGATGATGACATCTGTATAACCGTATTATGAGACCGTCCAGGGGTCAAATCTAAACTCACCTATCTAAGTGCATATCAATGACATAATGCATGCATAATAACAATTATAAATGACAATAGGATGCAATAGATAGGAGATATCATGCATATCTAGAATAAACTATCTACTGAAAGAATCATCTCTGCCTGCTCATAAAATACAAAAGTAAAAAAAACAGGGAAATGGGGCACAACCGCCCAACAACTAAACAGAGGCCTATCAAAAGATATAGCGAGAAATGGGGCACAGTCGCCCAATATCTAACAGTGGCCTATCAAAAGATATAGCGAGAAAAGCTATCAGAAGAAATCTATAACATCTACATCTAGGCAGTCGACCTGCTGCAGCTCATCTTGAGTAACAGAATCTCGACCAGTGGGGATGTTCGGTCGATACAATGGAGGATCAGCAAATGTATAAGTGCCAAAAAATGGATCTGCTGAAGGGCCAGCTCCGGAAATGGAATGATCAAACGAATCTGCCTCTGATGGATTCCGGCCAAGGTGCCTGATGAAAAAGTGAGCCCTTTCCAACCGCTGGGTCAATCCTAAAATCTGTTCCAGATGAGTTAACTCTTGGAGGCAAGCTATCCAGTCTGTCATCATCACAGACCCCGACACTATGTCTGCCATAAACTGGGTAGCACAAGTCTGAGCCCCAATAGTGTGGGGACTCCACCAGCTATAAAATGCCTCTTGGCTATAAGGACCCTCTGACAGGGTGAAGCCATCTACGCCCACCATGGGAATGTCTGTGAGTGGCTAAGCTAGTGGCCAATGATGTCAAGTAAGAGGAATAAAAGGAATGTGAATATCTCGCTTGACGCTTCGAATAGCGCGCTCACCTAAGTAGAGCTCCCAACCTCCCTCGGTCAAAAGAAGAACCCGAAGAGTGGACAAAGAAAACTCCCTACCAGTCGAAAAGCCGTCCTCGAACCCAACTGTCAGAAAGTCTGAGGTGTAGGGAATCCACGAGATCGAATCGGCTGTCAACAGCTCTAGCTACAAGCAGGAGTGGGTAAATACCTCTGCTACAGGGACCTCCGTCAAAGTGGAATGATGCCCCCGTCGTCCCCTAGGATAGGTCTCCAGGCCTAGAGTAGTGGCAGGACGTAGGCAAGGAAGCCTCGCATATGCCCAGAACTGGCGATCCAAAGATTAAATGACCTCAATGATAAAATTGTTAAACACAAGTGAGGAAAATTAAAAGGTGAAAGGGAAGTAGTCACCAGCAAGAAGGGATAAAAACCTAGCCAAGCCTCAGTCATGCCCTCAGAGTGTAGGCAAATCCCTCGAAGAAAGTAGGCAAAGGTATAGGTGCCCCAATAAAAATCGCTGAGGCGCTCCACGTATAGAGTAGGGCTGACTAGAGCGAAAGACACTGTCGAGGAGTTGTATGCAATGAAACAACCCCTGATGATCACGAAGAACAGTCGTTAAAGGTTGCGATCTATAACCCTCTGGTCATCAGGAAGAGGCTCAGTCAAAGACCCGCTTTCGGCATCTATACTCAAGGGACCAGAACAGACAGCCCGACCTTTGATGGCCATAGCAGGAACTCCCAGGAAGGACCTAACGGCAGCAGGTGAAATGTTAGCCACCAATGGCACTGGCTCGACTGCAAACTCTATCCCGTTGATGAACCTCCAGTCCATCGGTGTCATTATCACCTCGTAATCCAATAGATGGAGAGACTGAGTCTAGTGGAACCAGTGCTCAGACAAAGCCCTCAGATAACCCCAGGGGCAATGGCGGGGAGGAATAGAAAAGAAGGCCTCGAACCCTCAAGTGTTGACAATGGCCTAATACTCTGGATGCAGAGTATGGTATAAAGAGTGAACGCTAAACCAGTTCCCCCTGGGCTACGTAAAGCCAGGAACCTGCATCAAAAAGCCAATCCAGATTAAATGTGTGCCCTAAAATGGCAAAAGAAAGAAAAATCCAGAATAAAAACTTCAGTCACCTCATTGGCGTGGAGATATATCGATGGATGGCGGCTCAAATCGCCCAGCAGCTCCGAAATCGGCACAGTGATGGCTGGAAGCTCCCTACGTGGAGCATGAGCTAGGGAAGGATCCATAAATGGAACATCCTCGTCATCCACATTATCCGGTATCTCAGCCCGAATCGGCCGAATCACAAGCTCAACCAACATGCGAGGTGGTCGAGTTGGACGCGGCTGAGGAACATTAAAAGCTCTCCTCCACCTCACACCTGAAGCGACCCTGCTAGCACTGTCGGGTCTATTTGGCTCCATAACCTGGACAAAGTCTCCAAATCACCTCAGAAAGGGTGCGGTAAGCCTTAAACATGTGGCTTATTAAATTAAATCATTACTTCATGCATTTCCAAGTCCTAAAGCATGCATTAGTTAACCAAAATCCTCAGTAGAGTTAAAATTGCATGTTTATTAAATGCTCAGTCTTTTGAAATTTTTTGCCAGAGTCTCCTTTGTAAAATGGACTATCCGCATGCACATAGGCATGACTAGGTGGCCATTCAGTAGCACACCTACCCAAAAACAAAAAAAAAATCATATGTATGAAAAAATTCAATATTAAACTCCCCATGGCAGCTAGATTACCATGTGCATTTTTAGTTGAAAATCCAGACTCATTTGGCCTCAAAAAGGACGAGTAAACTGATCAAAAAGTGGCATCAATTGACTGTCTCAAAAATTAACTTTTTTTACATCAGAACGTTCAGTACAGTAAAATATGTATATTTACTAAGTCTGAAAATTTTTATAAAGTCATATAAACACGGCTATTCGCTATATTGTGTTCAGAAGCATACTATATGATATCTAACATTCTAACAGTGAAAACCTAAAAAGAAAGGATGTAAACGTTACCAGAGATGTGCAGAACGTTTGTACGGTGATGGGATTTGAAAAAAGTAGCCCGAACTCCGTAGATCTGAAGAAGAAATTCAGATTTTCTTTAGATTTTAAATTTAAAAATGAACTTTGAAAGCCACGGGAGGTAAAGTTGTAATCACAGGGAGTAGCAGCCCCAACTACGGCTGTCGTACTTCTACCTACGGCTCCCTAGGGTGGGGCCCACCCCTTCCAGCTCAGTCCAGTTCGAGTTAAAACGAAGTTTACAGAAGTTGAAAAGTTAAATCAGGGAAAAAACTGCTACGGGCTTGAGTGGATTGGCCTTAAACCCTGCATCTAAGCTGCAAGTTTCTGACGAAGGAAGGAACTTCATGTAAAACATTTGTAGAAGCCCTGATGTGGTATTCTAAGTGCCGATGATGAAAAACTGTTGAAAAAACTACTAAAAATTGCCTCTGTCTAAGCCTCAGGAAGGTTCGGCGTTATGAACTGCATATTTTAAATGTGTCAAGGTGTCCAAATTGGTCCGAGGGTGTGACTTATTAGAAAGAATACCCCCACGTCGAGATCGATCATGACTGACACTCCAGCCGTTGGCAACAACCCCAACGAAGCATCAAGAATGATTCGGTGATACAGCCGTTGAAAACTACTTCAGCGAAGTTCAGATTGCCTGACATTCCAGCCGTTGGCGACAACCCCAGCAAAGCATTTGGAATGATCCGGTGATACAGCTGTTGAAAACTACTTCAGTGAAGGTCAGATAACCTGACATTCCAGCAGTTGGCGACAACCCCAACGAAGCATCGGGAATGATCCGGTGATTACTAGCAGTTGAAAACTACTTCAGCGAAGGTCAGATTGCAAACATTCCAGTAGTTGGCGACAACCCCAACGAAGCATTGGGAACGATCAGGTGATACAGCAGTTGAAAACTACTTCAGCAATGGTCAGATTGCCTGACATTCCAGCAGTTGGCGATAACCCTAACGAAACATCAGGAACGATCCGGTGATTACTAGCCATTGAAAACTACTTCAGCGAAGGTCAGATTGCCTGACATTCCAGCCATTGGCGACAACCCCAATTAAGCATCTGGAGAGATCCGGTGATACAAGCATTGAAAACTACTTTAGGGAATGTCAGATTGCCTGACATTCTAGCCATTGGCGACAACCCTAATAAAGCATCGGGAACGATTCAGTGATACAACCATTGAAAACTACTTCAGCGAAGGTCAGATTGCCTGACATTCTAGCCGTTGGCGACAACCCCAACGAAGCATCGGTAACGATCCGGTGATATAGCCGTTGAAAACTACTTCAGCGAAGGTCAGATTGCCTGACATTCTAGCCATTGATGACAACCCCAACGAAGCATCGGGAACGATCCGGTGATACGGCCGTTGAAAAGTACTTCAGCGAAGGTTATATTGCCTGACATTCCAGCCGTTGGCGACAACCCCAACGAAGCATCAGGAACGAACTGGTGGTGATAGCCATTGATAACTACTTTAATGAAGGTCAGATTGCCTGACATTCCAACCATTGACGACAACCCCAACGAAGCATCGGGAACGAGCCGGTGATGAAAGTCGTTGAAACTTGCTTCAACGAAGGTCAGAGTGGCTGACATGATAAGCCATTGGTGAAAACTCCAGCGAGGCATCGAGAATGAGCCGTTGATGAGAATTAGGACAAAATTTCTCTCCAAAGAGGATAGATGATGGAATCTGTTATACAAATACCCAGCGAGAGCACCGAGAAGGATCAGTGGATCAACTGACCGTTGCAAACTACTGTTCGAGTAGGCGTCGAGGAGGTTTGGTGTTGGTCAAGACTTTGTAAGATATCGTTCGAGTATGCGGCAAGAGAATTCAGTGAAGGCTATCATGAATAACGTCATCCCCAGCAGCAAGTGGTGTAAACAACCAATGAAAGCCAAACACCACAAAGGCATCTAACATTCATTACATGTCATGCCATGCATTGAATTACATTTGTACATGTCATATTTCTAGTGTCTAGCATTCTTTATCGTGTTCATTAGATTGCATTGCATAAACATTAGAATAAGGGTCATCTGTAGACACTCGAAATTTTGCATTTCTATTACTAACCTTGCAGGAGGGAAAAACTGTCTTATACCTTCTAGAGATAACCCTGGAAGTTCAGACCCAAGTCAGGAGCCCCGACGACAACCCCGGGAGATCAAAGTCAACCACAGTCTCAATACCGGGATGTCAAGGAAAGCCCCGACAACAACCTGGGATGGTGCAGTAGCCGCAGCGACAACCCCGGGAGATCAAACTCAACCCCGGTGTCATTACCGGGATGTCAAGTCAAGCCCCGGCCATAATCCGAGAGGTACAGTAGCCCCGATGATAACCCCGAGAGATCAAACTCAACCTCGATCTCAATATCAGGACAAGTCAAGCTCCGACAACAACCCGGGAGGTACAGTAGCCCCGGCGATAACCCTGGGAGATCAAACTCAACCCCGATCACAATACCGAGATGTCAAGTCAACCCCGGTGACAATACCGGAATCCTCAACAATAACACCGGGAGATCAAGTCAACACCGATCACAATACCAGGATGTCAAGTCAACCCCGATCACAATACCGGGATGTCGAGTAAAGCTCCGGCAACAACCTGGGAGGTACAAAAACCCCAGCGACAACCCCAGGAGATCAAATTAACTTTAATGACAGCCCCAAAGCATCAAATCATCCCCAGAGATAACCCTAGAAGACCAAATCAACCTCGAAGCCAACCCTGAGAAAGAACAGAGTCGGCTGAGATCAAATCTTGGAGACAACCCCAAGAAAATAGTTGAAAACTAGGCCAACACAGGAGACGACCCCTAGAGGGGCAAAATGATCATTTTACCAATTTGAAGCCAAATAAGTCAAAAGCAAGCCAAATTGATGCAATGAAGGTCAAAAAGAGCCATAACATCAATCCCGAATGAAGACAGCACAAGACAGCTCAAAAGCCGAGCGGCGAAAAAACAAAGATCTAGTCATAAACCCATCTTCTTGGATTCAAAAATGGTCAAATCCTATGTCATGTGTAGCTTTCGAAAAGGACTTTCCGGAAAGGTATAGCACGCCTCAAACGGACCCCCGAATCAAAAGTTATGAAGGTTCGAACCTGACATCGCGTTGCTAGAAGTGCACGTACTTCGAGACGATGGGACCCACCAAGTGGGGCCCACAATGAGGAGCCGCAGCTCTACTCACGGCAGCCCTATCATTTTGGTCTATAAATGAGACCCACACCCTTGCAAAAAAAGAAGGAAAAAAAATAGAAAAACGCTCTGAAACTCCGCCCATTTCGACCTTTAGCCCTACTTCTAGTACTCCAAACCTAGATTTAATTCTTCCATTACTTTTGCATACGTATATTCTACAACGTACCAAAAATTAATCGGTGGAAACGTCCATTTGAAGCCTATCGAGTGGCAAAAAGCACGTGTAGCAGTCCATTGTAAGTTTTTTTAAGATCAGAACTTATTTATTACTTTATTACATATATGTGAACGTGCATATAAAGTTTCATCTTCTGGTTTTGCCTAGAAATCAGTTTCGAACTCAGTTCCGTGGCCTTTTTAGCTTATGTTCTAGTATATATAAATATATATATATATATATATATATATACGTTTTTATTCGTTTGCACAGCCTGGATCGTTGATCCGTGGTTTTTACTCGCATTTATATATATATATATACTAACTTGTTCGTCCTGGATCGCTGATTCGTGGCCTTTTCAGCTTTATATATATTTACATTTCAGTTAAGCTAGGATCAATTCGTGGCTCTTTATATATTTTATAAATATATATATATATATATATATATATGTATATATATATTATATTTACATTTAGTCGAGCCTGAATTGCAAATTCATGACTATTTACTGCATTTATATATATATATATATATATATATATTTGCATTCCTGTCTGGCCTGGATTGAAAATCCATGGCCCTTTATAGCTTTTATACGTATATATATATATATATATATATATATATATATATATATATATATTTACATTCAGTTGAGCTTGGATTAGCAATTCATGGCTCTTTATCGCTTTTATAAATATATATATATATATACATTCCAGTCGGGCCTGAATTTGAAATCTATGGCCCTTTATAACTTTTATATATATATATATAATTTCCTTGCTCATTGTGATTAAATATTTGCTTTAAATATTAATTTGATATGAATTTGCACTGATGTAAATTTGGCGAATTAGATTTATCTAAATCTAGCCCTTTCTACCTTTTAAACGGTTCAAAATAAGTCTAACAGGAACCGGGAAGCTAAAATGGCTAAGATTTATTTAAATCTAGTTTTTTCTTATTTTGTAAATATTAAAGTGACCTCGAAACCCTAGATCCATATCTAGCTGAAACGGGAAGCTTTGGCTATGCGCATACAAGGATTTGATTGATGAATCCTTTGTTTTTTGCGACGTCTAGAGTACATTCTCCTTTTCTATGAATATCTGTGCTGTGCAGGTTTTCTTGGCAATTTTCTGGGAGCCTAGAAATCGTGGGATTGATGATCAAACTAATCTAAATCTGATTCCCACAATGGACAAACTCTATATTATAAATGTATCCTGCATGTTTTTCTGTAAAATGTACATCTAAGAGACCTTAAAACGGTTATCCAGGTTTAAGGTCTCAAACATAGTGAAATCTGATTTGTTGTGCTAGAGTCACTTCGATGGATGTCATGCCCATAAGAAGACAGGCACTTGTATATACATTCTATGGTCAAGGATGCTTCGCATCCCGACGATCAACATCCAAATCAAGCCAAAGGCTGAATAGAATAAAATGGAAGTATCGATATGCTTCAATTCCTATGCGAGCTTAAGGGTTTGAAAACTAACCTTTCAAAACATCATTTTCATATCTTATCTAAACAAAAGGACTTTTTAAAACAAATCAAACCTTCGTATGTAGGTCCAATGAAGCATGGCAATGTTTTCAAAATCAAACAAATGTAGGCTCAATTACTTCCAGCATATACACACACATTGCGATAAAAAAGGGAAATATTCAAAAGATGCAGTACCGTGTTTCACGGGAGTTGGGGGGTGCCTAACACCTTCCCCTCACTTAACCAAGCCCCCAAACTTTAAGAATTTCGGTTTCAAGGCCAAGTTTTGATAACGTCCGATAATTGGGCCTACTTGCAAAATCAAACAAAATTCGGTTGAGTTGGTACAACCATTTCAAATATACCAACTGACGACTCTGTAAACCTTTTAAAATCGTCGTCATGATACATGTTGGCCTTTTTCTAAAAACTTTTCACCCTTTATAAAACAGATAAGACAGATAAGGGTAGAAAACAACAAAACTTAGGAAAAGAGAAAGATCTGTCAAAAGCGACAAGATTCTTTCCCGACGTTGACACCTATGCATGAACTGTTATTAGATAGTCAATGCCATTTAATTCGGCTATACGTATATATAAAGTATTTTAATTAATTTTTCATAAATCTTTCAAAGTATTCTTGATGATGCTATCCTATGTCAATTGACTTGGTACGGATTCAGAGGTAACCCTGAGTATGAATACACAAAGGTTTTAAATGTCTTTAATTCGACGGGCACTGGGAGTTTCCAAAAAGCTTAAACATGAAAACGTTTAAGGATGGAGTGTTGATCAACATAGAGTACTACAGGGTGATCGCCTGGACGTGCTCGTAAGATATATCGGGCTTACGGTCTTGTACCGGGTTGTCCTTTTATGAATAGGAATGGAAAATAATGTTCATAGTCTTTGACCAGCTCAGATTCTTAAGTGACTATATGTACTTGAGAATGATTTTAAAGGAATTCAAAACCTTATCTTGATTATTCCTACTACTTCATAACTATTTATACAGTTATTGAAAATGAAGTCATATGGTTCTTAATTTTGTGGTTGCAAAGTAAAATATTAAACTTGTTGAGCTAGTTATGCTCATTCTTGCTTAAAATCATATGTTTCAACTAAGAGCTATCGGACTGAAGGATCCGGTAAGGACAAGAGCAAGTCCAAGATGGATATTTAGTTATCCTTGTAATAGCATAGTATTATTGTTGTAATAAATGATATTATGACACCGAATGAATGTAAAGGTTATAAAGAACTTGGGAAGGAATTATTATAATGAAGTGTTTAGTAAACTTATACAAGTTGTTGAAGTATTAAATTGAATGTATGAGTAGATACTAGTACCGTGTAGCCCCATATCCAGAGTTTAAAGGTACCCGGATTTGGGGGCTTCACAAGCTTACTTATCCTATCTTGACTACAATTACGCAAGCCATAAATCGTATTCTTATATCGATTAAGTTCCTATTGGTTTTATTCAAGTTATGATTCCAAATGAGGTGCTCTAATTATTTTTAAAGCAATACTTCGGTTATACAATGCTTATTCAATTGTATACCATTGAGATTCATTATTTGATTTAAGTATCATTTTTATTATTGAACCTTGAAAGACTAGCGAACCCTTATTGATTCGACTAGTCCATAGTTGATGAGTGTTCTAAATTCTAGAACTGTTATTGAGCTTATCCAAACAAAACTTCTTTTGGTGCGGACTCTGATGTTAAACTAAGGTGAACAACCCTTTATAGGGGATTATTTACACGTTAGCGTTGAGATGATGTGCACGTACATGGTACTAAAGGCTGATCCCCCTAAGTACGAGAAGTATAGTCCATATAGTCTTACGACTGTTAAAGGTTTAAAGTAGAAGTACTTGATATCCTGGGACATAGTTCTTGGTCTTGTGACCCTCAGATATACTTTTGATTCTTGTTTCTAATCTTGATTCAACAGTCGAGCTTTCTATTATTTAGAACTCATTTATTTTTTCGCATGTTATTATTATTATTATATTGTTATACTTGTGGGCAATCATTGCTCACTCTTGCATAATAACATTGTAGCTAAGAATGAAAAAACTGGCTAGCCATCCACTAGTAAGGGAAAGGGCAAAGCAAACAAGTGATGAAGACTTGTTTATTTATTTGAGAATGTTTTGTTTTAAGACTTATGATGTTATGTTAAGAATTAATTGTTCATTTATGTTTACACACTTGATGTATTAAGGTTAGATGACCTGGAATTTATTCGTTCAGATGTTGTAACCCTTAAAGTGAGGATTTCTATTTATTATGAGTTTTATTTATTATGGGTAGATAGATGTGTTATTATTGGGCAATGAACACCAAATCTTGTGGAATTGAAGTACCAGGATTTGGGGGTGTCACAATTCTGACATAAATATAGTTAAGAATTATGTCGAGAATTCCGTCGGAAATAACAAATATCACAGTTTTGTCTCAATCTAACCACTATAAACAACATACAAATTATACCATAAATTTATACATTACATAAAAAGGAACACAAATTGAAGCAATTATCTGATTTAATACATTGAAAAAACTCTCAATGACAATTTTCCAAAGGATGTGAAGTTCCAAATTTCCAAATAATATGAAGTTCTAAAGGATGTGAAGTTCCAATACACAAGTCTTAATCCCAATGTGCACAACAAAATTTAGGGCAAAATAATGTGCACAACTAATTAATTCAGGGCATAATTTAGAAGATTTCAATTTCAACAACAAATCAAAAATTAATCCCAATTTCAGCAGCAACAACAACAAGTCAAAAAATAATCCCAATTTTAGCAACAATATATTCAAAAAATAATTCCATTCAAAACTATATTTCAAAATTTGCGTTTAGGGCAGGAAATTAAATAAAATTTTTATGGAAAAAAGTTAACCCTAAATACAAAAATTAACCACTAACCTTTAATTCTAAGTAGAAACGGAGCTAAAGGATAGAAGGAGGAGTCGTCGCCTCTTTTGTCTATAACAGTCAAAGCGACAGCGGAGGAGGCTTGGAGTCCTGATATGCCGGAGGTGTACTGTGCCGGAGGTGGAGGATATGGAGCGATCGAGGTGGAGATGGACGGAGGTGGAGGTAACGTTCGGAGGTTAAGGGACAAAGAGAGAGATGAGATAGAGAGATACTAAAAAGAAAGCAACAACAGTGGCTGGGGGAAATGAAATTCGTTTAGGTTTTATAAGTTATTTCTGATGGAATTTTCGTCGAAAATACGTCACTCGAAATTATGTAAGTTTCGACGGAACTTCCATCGAACATATACACACTTCGGTGGCAAATAGTATTAGCGCTGGCGGGAATGTTGGCACCAAGGGGTGGCTATCGTTTCTGACGGAATTCCATCCGCAATACTTAATTTACGAGGGACTTATTTTTGACTTAATATTCTGTCAAAAATATCTTAATTTCGAGGGAATATATTTTGTTAAAAATAATTCCGTCTAAATTAGCCCCTTTTCTTGTAGTGATAAGTTGACATCTTTTATTTGGTCTTTTATTAGTCACATGCCTCCCCTTTTATTAACTTAGTCAAACCTTCATTAACCTTAATTATACACTTAATTAAGCTAACAAGGATTTAGGGTAGACAAATAATAGGAGTATGATCCACAATTTTGGAAAAGTTGGTAAAAATTTTCAACACCTCTTGATGCTTGGATATGGCCGGATTTTGGACTTGATTTTCTTGGATTTTTTTTTTTTAAGATTCTAGAAGAGTTGACATACTTGCCCGATAAGGCCTTGACATTTTGGGCTTCATGACTTTTTATTTGACATTTTGGGCTTGCTTTATTTAGTTATTATTTCCAAGCATTCTAAGTTAGTTTATATTATTTTCTTTTTATTTCCATCGCATAATAACTTTTCCATATAACATTATAATTCATTAATAAAAAAAAATTACACAGCCCTTGTTACATTATTTTCATGCTACGCACTATCATTACATTAAGAATTACTTAGCAAGAAGAATTTGTTTGGTTAGCTGGTGCGATCACCAATATGCTTTGCAAGAGCACGTCCCTTGTTCAAATTGGTGGAATCTATTTGTCTCTCAATATAATCACTCTACTCATTACTTTAGATACATACTTCATCCAAATGTGATAATCCATACAAACATTTAGATTTTTGGTGAACCTAATTGGCATTCTAGATCCTATGTGAATAAGCCCAAACATTGTTGCAAGAAGTTTACTATGAAGGATAACTTAAGCACCTCATGGCATTAAACCAACCTGGAGCGGGTTTTAACGAGAAATGAAGAAAACAAAAAAAATAAAAGTTAGTGTGTCGAACTACTTTTGAGCTAACTGTTTTGGCTAGTTAGACTAGCTGGAAAATTATAATTTTCTAGGATCTTGCAGTGTGCAATCCCAGCTAGCCATAGCCTCTTGAACGGACTCGTTCCGAGTTAGGACAACCGAACTATGATGTGCCAAGGCAGGTGTGTCGAATCTGTCCAAAATATGGAAATCAGATTCGAAGCAGTCCATTGCACAAATTTTCTAGAAATTTGTGCTTGGAATTTGAAGATTGTTTATGAACAAAAGTTGTAGCCCCAGAAGTTAGCTTCGCGTGGGAGTAAGAATCGCTCAAAAATGTTTTAAAATAAATTAGTTACGACTGTTTAAGCGAGAGAGGGTAAAGCCAAAAGAATATTGAAAACAGTCGCGACGGGCTATTTTTGGATCTGTTTTGGGAAGCCTAAAGAGTCTAAAATAGAGGGTTCATATTTTTAAAAAATATCCTACTATAGTGTCTATAACATACTAAAAATACATTACGATTGGATAAGTATATAGCAAGATATTAAGCCCCGAAGTGGGTGTCAGAGATTAGGGGATAAGGCCACAAGGCAGCGGCAAGTAGCAGCAGTTTGTAGCAACTGAGCCAAACAGCTGTAGCCGGCTGGGCCAGGCTGTGCTCAGCTGGTGCGTTGCTTGGTTTTGCGATAAATATTGATCATTTGAACCTTATAACATGGGGAAATGAAAAAAAAAACCAAGATATAATGTGCGATAATGCGATATAAAATGTAAAACTTGTTCTAAATATAAAATGAACAATAAAAGCAATAAAGGTGATATGTAAATGTAAATTTACATATGCGTAGCCTAATCATGCAATGGAGTATAAAAAGAATTATATATTAAAATAAAATGTGAAACTAATGTGTATGTACGTATGTAAATTGTGTATGATCCGTGAAGGAAAGATAAGTTGAATATTATAAATAGTCAACAGACAAGGCAAGTCTTCCAGTTCCTATTTGCTATATGAATTTGATATAAATTGTTTATAAGTTGTACAGTGATAAGCATGTTATCTTTTATATGATGTGTATATGGATCTTGAGAGTCAACTTATGACTATATTTGTTTGAGTTATGGAACTCAATATGTGATACGTGATATGTTGGGCATGTGGAATTTATATTTGTCTTAAATAGAGATATATATTGAGCATGAAATTATGTGCTATATGATGCATGAAAACTGTTGGATTATTGAGCTGTCGAGCTCAATCTTGCAAGAATAAACTTTTTACAAGTTAATGATAGTACGATATTATTTGCTACTCGGATAATGATGAATGAACGACATGTCGAAGACGATACTTTCTTTGATTCAGAAGTTGATAGTTTTGAAATGTGGTGGTTGACAATTATGTACAAGTGAAGATATTCAATAAAAAGGGAATGTTTACTTTGAAGTAGAAAGGTATTGTGATGAATGTTTTTATGTAGAATTACACAAGTAGCACAATAATATATGTACTGATGATAAGCATTGGAACTTGAACTTTCATAGTTCACTTACTTTGCTAATACAGGGGATCGTATAGGTTGCGATTTAGGAAACACATGATAGAAGAAAGAAATTTTTTAATTATCCACATTTTCAGCTGTTATTTCATCCTTGTGTGATTTAAAGTTGATTCGAAATAGTATTTGACACACAAGGTCGAGATTAATAATAGTCCTAATATTGGGTTAGGTTTGTCTCGAAGCTACGAGTTATAAACCTTAGATAAGTGTACCCTAGGCTATAACCGTAACCAAGATAGATGGGAAAGAAAAAGAAATGCTATGTATAAATTTGAATGAGGTTTGAATGTTCTTAGAATGAATTTAAAAATTCATAAAGAATGCATTAAGATAATATACAAAGATTCAAAGAAGAGTTTGGGAAAAGCGAAGGGATCAGGGAACACATGATCTAAACTATAGGGAATGATCACTATGTGATCTTATTAAGTCATAAAAATGGCAAATGATCAATCGAATAATTAAAAGTCTATAGCAAAATGCTATGCAAGAAATGCACTATGAATAAAACTTAGAACAAGTTAGAAAGATGATGGAATGTATATTAAAGAAAATTTATATTATGTAAGATAAGAGCAAGATAGAAATGGGTGCGATCTCAATTGAGGACTCATGTGATAGCTAAGTTTTACAAACCTTTGTATGGGCAGGGGTTTTGTACTTGGTTTAACGACCACGTAGTATATTACATTGATAATCATTGAAATATCGGTGTCACGCTATCGGTATATATGTGGTGAGAAGGTGATTCTTTTCTCATATATATATTTAATAATAGAGAATATAGGACTAGGTGCGAGTTCTTAAAACTAATGCTTATGGCTAGTTTGTGACTCAAAAACATATGATAAGTTTTGAACCCCTAAGCGTATGGACAGTCCCTGATCGGTTCTTGGACTAAGTATTCTAGGATAAGTTCCTAAACTCATATTTTTCTGGCAAGTTCCTAAACATATAAAGTGTTGTAAGTTTGATGAACTATACAATAGTATAGGAATATTATAGATTTAGAACTGATTATTTTTAGTATTAGTGATATGATTGTATAGGGAAGCGAAGGAGAAGGTTGAAGCTGATGAAGAAGAAATTGATACTCTCAAATCCTCTAGCTATGCTAGATTTTGAAATTTATTGGCATCGTGCAGATAGTTTCTCTGTTGTTTTAAAGAAAAATATATACATATAAATATTAGGTCAAATTATTGAACCAATAAATTTTGAAAGTTTCAGTTATTCCTTATGTCTATGCTAATTGTTTCGGCTAGAAAATTTTAAAAATATCAAAATAATTTCTCTAGTCATCACGGCATCATTAATGTGATGTAGATGTGACAAATGATGAAGTCATTAATGCACTCTAATTTAGTGTTGGATGTGATCTGTGGATCGTCCTCCCACTATGATATGACGTAGCATGACGAAGTCATAAAATGACAGCATTCTCAATGGAATATGTGTCATAGATTGATTTTCAATATTTTAAATAAATTAAAGAAGTGTCAAAGCCATTAGAATCGGTTAGACACGGAAATTTCATTGCTAATATTAAGATTTTGAACTGTCCAACTAAATTGGTTTAGTATGGATTTCAGAACATCCTTGAATTAGGGAAAATACTTTATGTGCCAAAGGCGAATGAAGAACGCGAATGTCGTTCCACCAAGAATCAATATAGGGCATGATAGGTTGATCACCTACGTGTCCACCAGCAAGATAAGCAAGACGATTTACAGATGCATTTCTATTAAACCTTTTCAAAACAAATGGTGTGAAAGCTCATCCTCAACGAATCGTTTGATTTCCTAAATTATTTATATTACTTCACAATTATTGGACAATTGTGGAGAATTTCTATTCTGGCAGTTAGGTTTAACAAGAATGAAGTTCTTTAGAAGGGAATGGGACGTAGAACACAACAAGTATAAACGAATTCTTGAAGAAGAGGATATGGAGGGATATAATGAATAAAGATTTTCGGATTATGGAATGGATGGAAATAGTCACATGAATATTAAAATCGCATAAGTCCGAGAACTTTTGAACTTTTGAGCATTAGAGGGATAATTGTCAGATAGCAGGAATGCTATTACTACTTGGAATTGCATGAATATGTGCATGTTATATGTGTATATGTTGTATGTTATATGAAAATAATATATTTTATTATCACTTCAACCTAATAGAGAGGTTGGTATTGTGATTCCGGGGACGAAATCCTTATAAGGGAGGAAGAATGTAGCAACCCGAGTTTTCGAAAATTATTAAAATAAGAATTTAATTAAACAAAATTCTTATTAGATGATATTTTGATTTTATAAGTGGGATTATGTTGTGCAATATGATTATTTGCATAATAATAAATATATAATTATTTGTTATTATGAGTAAATAATTATGGAAATAATTTATTAGAAAGAAAAAGGAATTTAGCAAATATATTATTATATATTTTGACACAAGATCAATTATGGAAAACAATTTATTAAAAAAAATGAAATGAGTACATATTAAAATAATTTATATAATTATTTTAATATGGGAAGCTTAGTATATTAAAGTATACGAAATTGTGTATACTTGAAAAGAATGTATAAGAATAATTTGTGATAATAAATTATTTTAATGTAACAAAATTATGACATTAAATAAAATATTTTTATTTAATGTATAGCTTCATTGGATATGGAAAAGATTTTTGGTGTAAATATTTAATGTGTTTTATATTACGCAATATGTACGAAGGGTAATATATTAGTATGAATTACCAAATAATAGTTTAATTAAATAATAAAGCAAAGCATGAGCTGCAAGTTTTATTAGAAGCTGAGCCATATGAGCATTAGCATGAGCTGGGAATTTGAGTAGGAGCTGGTTAACTATTAGAGCAATAGCTCTATTACCCAGTTAAACTACTATTCGTATGGACCAAGGAAAATTTTCTTTTTCTATATAAACCAAACCAAAGCTTTCCATGTTCAGCTCTCTTACATTGACTCAATTCCATTCTTGTTCCAAAGGACGGTTATTCAATATCTGTAAACTTGGATTTTTATCAAATTCCCAAGAGGTTAGGATAGCAATTGGAATAGAACAACTATGGAAGTAGTAATCAAGTCTCAAAGCAAGAAATTCGGACATAAGAGGTAATCTTCATCTCTTATATATATAATCCAGGAAACTAAGAAATGGATATTTGTAATTGGGTTTGGTTTCAAAAACAGTTAGCTTATTAGTTATGTTAACTGTGTTGCTATATTACTTGTGATCATGCTAGCTAGTAATGGAAATAGAGATTACATATTGAGTTTTGCGAATGGATCATAAAATAAAATAAAATTAGTAAATTAACTTGTTAAGTTAGTTTGTGATTATGAGTTCATATATGGTATTCTCTTTGAATTAATTCCTTGTGGACTATTATTAGAGCAATAGAGTTTAGCGTGGTTGTGCGGAGGAATAAGGTTGGAAAGATTGGTATAATTACATAGCTCCAACTTATTGAAAACAGTCCACAACTAGGGCGCACGCTTAATGTTCGTAAAAATGCTAGAATGAGCTAAATTGGTTAAAAATGCATAATTTGATGGATCCGAAACCTAAAATATCTTCTTATATCCTATATAAGGACAAATTAAGCACCTCGTGGTATTAAAACAACCCGGAGCTGGTTTTAACGAGAAATGAAGAAAACAAAAAAAAAACTAAAAGTTAGTGTGTCGGGCTAATTTTAAGCTAACTGTTTCGGCTAGTTAGACTAGCTGAAAAATTATAATTTTCTGGGATCTTGTAGTGTACAATCCCAGCTAGCCATAGCCTCTTGAACGGACTCGTTCCGAGTTAGGACCACCGAACTATGATGTACCAAGGCGGGGTACGTCGAATCTGTCCAAAATCTGGAATCAGATTCAAAGTAGTCCTTTCCACGAATTTTTTGGAATTTTGTTCTTGGAATTTGAAGATGGTCCATAAACAAAAGTTGTAGCCCCAGAAGTTAGCTTCACGTGGGCACAAGAATCGCTCAAAAATATTTTGAAATGAATTAGTTATGCATGTTTTAGCGAGAGACGGTAAAGCTGGAAAAATATTGAAAACAGTCGCGACGGGCTACTTTTGGGATCTGTTTTGGGCAGCCTAAAGAGTCTAAAATAGAGGGTTCGTATTTTTAAAAAATAGCATACTATAGTGTCTATAACATACTAAAAATACATTACGATTGGATTAGTAGATTGCAAGATATTAAACCCCGAAGTGGGTGTTAGAGATTAGGGGCTGCTGCTACAAGGCAGCAGCAAGTAGCAGTAGTTTGTAGCAGCTGAGCCAAGCAGCTGTAGCCGGCTAGGCCAGGCTGTGCTCAGCTAGTGCGTTGCTTGGTTTTGCGATAAATATTGCTCACTTGAACCTTATAACATGGGGAAATGAAAAAAAAAACAAAGATACAATGTGCGATAATGCGATATAAAATGTAAAACTTGTTCTAAATATAAAAGAAACAATAAAAGCAATAAAGGTGATATGTAAATGTAAATTTACATATGCGTAGCCAAATCATGCAATAGAGTATAAAAAGAATTATATATTAAAATGAAATGTGAACCTAATGTGTATGTACGTATGTAAATTGTGTAGGATCCATGAAGGAAAGATAAGTTGAATTTTATAAATAGTCAACAGACAAGACAAGTCTTCCAGTTCCTATTTGCTACATGAATTTGATATGAATTGTTCATAAGTTGTATTGTGATAAGCATGTTATCTTTTATATGATGTGTATATGGATCTTGAGAGTCAACTTATGACTATATTTGGTTGAGTTATGGAACTCAATATGTGATACGTGATATGTTAGGCATGTGGAATTTATATTTGTCTTAAATAGAGATATATGTTGAGGATGAAATTATGTGCTATATAATGCATAAAATTGTTGGATTTACTGAGTTGTCGAGCTCAATCTTGCAAGAATAAGCTTTTTGCAGGTTAATGATAGTGCGATACTATTTGCTACTCGAATAATGATGAATGAACGACATATGGAAGACAATAATTTCTTTGATTTAGAAGTTGATAATTTTGAAATGTGGTGGTTGACAATTATGTACAAGTGAAGATATTCAATAAAAAAGGGAATGTTTACTTTGAAATAGAAAGGTATTGTGATGAATGTTTGTATGTAGAATTATACAAGTAACACATTAATATATACTGATGATAAGAATTGGAACTTGAACTTTCATAGTTCACTTACTTTGCTAATATAGGGGATCGTATAGGTTGCGATTTAGGGAACGCAAGACAGAAGAAAGAAATTTTTTAACTATCCGCATTTTTAGCTGTTATTTCATCCTTATGTGATTTAAAGCTGATTCAAAATAGTATTTGACACACAAGGTCGAGATTAATATTAGTCCTAATATTGGGTTAAGTTTGTCTCGATTTTGGGGTCGTTACATAGGTTTTCATGATAAACTATAAATTAATGATCAATATGTGTTAGTTTATATACATAAACTATTATATATGTGTTATATGATAGTTTATGTGGTTTAATTCATGTAAATATGATGAACATAAAGAAATCATGTTCATAGCAATTTATAGTGAACTTTTTTAAAAACATGGGTTCTTAAATATCAAAATTTGTGTTTGATTATGTTATGATTATGAGAATTAAGTTTAGATTATGATAATATGTTAAGAAACAAAATTAACATGCTTAGAATTGTTTGATTTGGATTAAAAACAAAGTCACAATGTTAATTTTCTTCAAAAAAACGCTTAACAATGGTGTTTTCTTTAAAATAATGAAATTAAGTGTTTTGATTATGTGTTGTGGTGTTTATGTATATTAAATATATGTTAGAAGATTAAGATTATATTTTTATAAAGTTTCATATGCATTGTGTTAGTTAAAATCAGAATTTTGTGCAAAGAAATAAGTCAAATTAACTTTTTCTCTACACAGTTCGCGAACCAGGTTTTCCACCAGCAAGGGGACCTGTCCCAGTGGACTTTTTGCCTTAAAAAATCCGCCCGAGCGGACTTTTCTATTGTCCAAAAAGTTGTGTTGTGTGTTTTAAGTCCTAACTTGATGAATTAATTGAATGTAATGAATTTGATGACATGTTAAGTATATAGAACAATAATATAACATATTGTTGACGTGTATGAGATAATTTGAAGTCTCATATTAACATGTTATGTGTGAACTTAGATATTGTTATGATAGGATATGATTATGATGGTTTAAAATGTTATACACGTGTGATATGCATGTTGTGAGTTTAGACTCACGTTATGTGGTTAGTTAGCGAGTTAAGTTTACAAACTACGTTGTTAAGTTGAACTTAAGTCAGAAGTTCAACGGTTAAACATAGTGGTTATGAAACTAATCAATATTGTAAACGTAATGTAATATGTAGGATAATTGTGGAACGTGATTGTAAATTATAACTTGTGCAAGAGACAAGTTTCCTATCCCTAACTTGTTATTTAAATGCAAGTTGTTCTATCCTTTCTTGTTATAATTAAGCAAGTTATTTTACTCTCTAAATTTCATATTAAGTAAATATACTATTGAAGTTCGTTATTGTAATAATGAGACCTTTACTTCATTGTTCATGTAAGGTCTATTGAATCTTTCAAATGGTTTAAGTTATTTCTAAAGCATGACTATATAATATAAAGTCTGTTTCTATGACTCATAGTTGATTCGTAATTCTTTTATTTTTGAATTCTAAATTATGGAAAGTTGATTCAACTACACCTTAGTTGATGATAGTTGAACTCCAAATTTCCCTTTGAGCTTATCCAAACCGAACTTTCTTTGGTGCGGACATGTTACTAAATACTGAGATCAACAACCCTATTTAATAGGGGAATACCATGCGAAAGCGTTAAGATATTTGTGCACAATACATGGTACGAAGTGCTGATCCCTCTAAGTATGAGTTAAGAGTCCATATAGTCTAACTACTGTTAAAAGTTTTAAATAGAAATATTTATAACCTAGGACATAGTTCAAGGTCTTATGACCCTCAGATGAATTCTAAATCTTATTTTTGATTATCGATGAATGAAATATTATCTATTTAGTTGAAGGTATTCAATATTATGTCATTACTATTGTTTGCTATTTCAAGTGAGCTTTTGTTTGCTCACTCTTGCATTATATAACCCTTGCAGCTAAAATTGAGAAAGTTGACGAACCATCAACTAGCAGAGGCAAGATCAAGATGAACAAGTGAAGACTTGTTTATATTTGACTATAATGTGTAATAAGACTTTAAATGTTTAAGATGTTTTATTTTCTGTATTTGATGTTTATTAAGGTTAGAAACCTGGGAATGATTTGAGAAGTTGTAATCCTTTTTAAAGGAAGATTTTATTTAATTATTAAGGTTGTAATTTATTTTGAATTCCTTATTTATAGGCAGTAGTTATGTTTTATTTAGATAGTGAGCACCAATTCCCGTGAAAATGAAGTACTCGGATTTGGCGGTGTCACAAGTTGGTATCGGAGTAGTGCTTAAGCTATGAACCTTAGGTGGGTAAACCTAAGGTAATAGCCTTATAGGAGATCGAAAAGATAGTGATGATAGCTAAAGATAATAAACTACCTTACGTGCTATGTGTTTACGTTTATGTACGTGAAGAGTATCGATCGATGACACGTAATAATTAAACTTTAAAACTATGAATGAATAAATAACGAAGTTTATTGACGTGCTATGTGTTCAAGTGTGAATTAATTTTAATGTTTAAGTTGAACTTGAATATTTAAGAAATGAGTAAGAGATCTAATAAGAGTATGTCTTAACAGAAAGATGCCTCCAAGAAGAAGACCTACACGTCAAAACCCTGAGGGTTCGACTAATAACAACAACAACGATGGGACGAACGCCAATTCAGTTCACCAGTTAGTGAACCTATTAACAGGAGCGCTTGCGAATCAGTCGCAAGTTCAGAACACTATATTTAAGGAATTCAAAGCAGTAGGACCGCGGGAATTCCAGGGATCGGTGGATCCGATAGATGCCCAGACGTGGGTGATGGAGATGGAAAAGGTCTTCGATGTGGCCAGAGTAAACAATGACCAGAAGACGGCTTTTGCAACATTCATGCTGAAGTCGGAAGCTAGCAACTGGTGGCAGGCTAACAAGACTAGGGAAGGAGAAGGTGTGACACCCCCAAAACCGGGTCTTCTGACCCCGGTCCGGTCGTCACGATCTAACATAAACATCCACCTCTAAACAACATACGATAACTAAAATGCGGAATATAATAAACGTACGTCGTTCATTCAAAAGGTGTTACTAGTCCCAAGATTCGATAACCTTAATACAACATACAAACATACCCAAGAATAGTCATTAGGGTTTCATATTACATAACAATAATTAATTAAACATAAAGACAAAGTCTGCTCCTTGCAAACTAATCCTACATCTTCCCTTTACCCTTGTCCTTCCCTGAAGTCTCGGGCTTAACTGCAATATAAGTCATGATATAGCAAGAATGAGCAACAAGTTTTCCCAGCAAGTTTAAATACAACAATAAAGGATATATCATGATGAATAGAAAATATCTGACTATGAATTCAACAATATGAATATCGAAAGCAAGAATAATAATTGCTTTTAGAATAACTGATAGTCAAAAGTAGACTTTGAAATATAAAACTCCAACGGAATCAATAGCTGATTGACCCTTTGGTTACTGGCTACAGAATAAGTACTTGAGGGGATCAGCCTCGCGTACGCCATGTATATGCATAACATTCAACTCTGCGATTTGTATCTTTATACTAGATACCTGGGATACTCCCCTATCATATAAGGGGCGTTCTTTCAGTCTAAAAATCATTACCATCAATTGGTTTAGATAGATTTTATAAAATTTTATACAATTGTCTGACCGAACAAGGGTTCAGACTCTATCTGACGCAGTTCAAGAATTATAGAACTTTAAATAATGTACAAGTCCAATACTGTACGAACTCAAGTGCACTAAGTGCGAATATCAATAATATTGATGTGGAATAATTGTAAAGTAATTAAACCACCTAATAGCATGCTTGGAAATAAAGTTCAAGCTTTAAATAATTAACCGTCAATACGATAATAACATGCTCAATACAATATGAGAAGGATAGGAACTTGCACAATAAAGAGTGTAAGGGAACTTGCATTCAAATCAAGTGAAGTTAAGAAACTCGCTTACACGATTCATTGAATAAGGTAGTGCAAGAATTTAGAATACTTGCATTTAATATAACAATCAAATGAAGTTAGGAAACTTGCCTGATTGCTCAGCTACAAATAAGTTTTAGCTTTAATTAACTTGTATCGAAACAACCTAACATTAATAAGTCGGCCTTTCAATTAGCATGTGTAAACTAATACGAGTCTACAATTACAAGAATCTAATCATCATATAATTCTAGCATATAGTTCATGTGACGCCCCCAAATCCACGTTCCTTCGAAACCTCTGATTCGGTGCAGTCACGATACTACTATCGCCAAACTATTACATCTTTTATTCATTACTAAAAGAATATAACTTGCTTTATTACAATTTAGAATATAATTTCTATTTATATCCAAGATCTCGTCTGTACATCATATTATATGTTACTAAAATGCGGAATAATTTAAACTTTTCAATATCCTTTGAATAAAATCTTTTTATTGATTTCATAACTTTGAATCAAATACAATCCTTGAATCAACTATATACTATGATTCATTCTATTAGAACTATCGTATAAAGGTTTACAACTCAACTCGATATCCTCTATGTATTATCTAATACATCTTTATAGTACGACAAGCATTAAACCTCGTAAACAAATATCAAGTACAACTACTAGAACCTAGACATGGTTCGAGTAATAATCTAATCAGTATTCTTCGTTGTGATACTATCTATCTTTATCAATCAAGAAGCACGAAGTCTTTATCGTAAGTCCTTAACCTGCAAAAGTGGTTATTTGCAAGAGTGAGCTTGACAGCTCAGCAATTCTAACAGTTTTCATGCATCACATAGCATACAACATTATACTCAGTTCATGCATTTATAAATAATTTATATTTACTACGCATGTTAATTTTCACATAACAAGTATATCATCAAAGATCAACTTTCAATCTCATTTATATCTCATATACAGTTCATATATAAGTTCACATTATCACAGCATAATATAATTCAACTAACAGTTATTGAATTCATATATCAAATAGGAACTGAAAGACTTGCCTGATTCGTAGTTTAACAACTATGACTTAACTTCTTATAGAATCTCTGCACTTTGTGTAATCCTACAATGTTATATTAACCATAGAGATCACACTCATTAGTTATATGTATCCACACATTCTCAATGTAATAATAAAGGTTATATTGTTGTCTGACTTGGTTCTTAGAACCTTTGTCTTACTTTTTTATCGTATTCTTAGAATAACTATGTACGTATACGTATACTTTAACCATACGTACTTACTACCATTCTCTACATACACATGCCCGTCTACCACTAATCTCTTTACATATAGCTAGTGTAGTCCATCTTTTGAGTTAATCATTCTCATATATCATTACTAACACATAAGACCATAACAAAACAAATATACGCTATTAACCGTCGAAGTCGGATTCAAGTATTAATATATGGTCCTACATAGCATGTATACATATTAAAGGATTCTTTCATGCTCGATTAACCTTTTCACATTCAATTTACATGATATAGGTTCTAAGTCAACATTTCAACAATTTAAGGCCACTCAAGGTCATGAACATCACAAAGTTTATCATGCTAGTTCTATAAACACATAAAGTATTTATATAACTCATATTGGGCATGTTCATGAATATTCATACTTCATGCATGTAACTATCACGATTATTAGTTTGAAGACATGCTTCGTTTACGCTAAACTTGGTTTCATGATATGTAGTCATGGTATATATATACATGTATGATACATGAGACAGTCCAAGTGTGCTATCACAGATGTCCATAAACACCAAAATCCTAAATCTTAAGGTAACATGTTATCGTCCACGTTCAAGACTCGCATTTTCATTAGTGAAGCTTACTAATAAAACCTAACATGTTCATGCTATCTATATATAGGTTGACATGTCCGATATGCATTTCTAAGTCATCTAAACCTGCTCACAAAATCAGAATATATACAAGCTATGTATATGTCCAAGTTCAAATCTAAAACTAGAAGTTTCATTTTAAAATCATACGTTTTCCTTCCATAGTACACACTAACATGGCCATGCATGTACAGGTAGTATCAAGAACACGTACTATAAGTTAATACCAACTTCCATACATGTCTAGACCGTACAAATACGCTTACAAGGTCAGAACACACATGTTTATACAAGTATCAAAGTTCTGATCGAAAATCATAAGTTTCATTTGAAAATTATGAGTTTTTCATCAATAATGTATACTATCATGCTTATGTCATGTCATGATACTCATATATACATGTTATTTAAGTGTGCATGCTTGTTCTAATTATATAACCTATGCTAGCATATAACAGAACCTGCAACAGAAAACAAAACTCAGAAACTGTCCCGGTGCAGCTGCGCTGTAGTTTGGCCTAGGATGGGCGCAGCTGCGCCGTCCCCTGGCCAGACCAGATTTAGGCTTTTTATTATCCATTATAAATTCTAGCATAACACGTATTCTAATACGTATTGTAAACATACCTCAAGTAGGTTGTGATCTATTTTCAAGTTCATATTCAATCTACTTAGCTCCATAATGATTTATTTCAATCAGTAAGTCTTAACAACTTTCTTTAACAAGATTCGATATTATGAGCTTTTAAACCATATATTGGTTCTAATAAGCTTCTAGTAGCATGCTTCTCATAGCTCATTATTTGAAAACGTATTCTAAACTACACTTGAAAGGTCCAATTCATGCTTAGCTAGATGATAAACATATTCGTCATGTCTAGAGGCATAAGGCGTTCAAGTTCACTTTTAAAAGAAATTCTAGGACAAGCTAAAGCAACTAAGTGAAACTTTTGATCTCATTTCATAGCTAACTAAGCTATGTATGTATGTTATCACGTTTAGAACTTTAAGTACACAAGTTACTTTAAGTTCGTTCTCAAAGTTTCAAGTTTTCTTTAGAAATCATTTTCAACCAAGCTATTGTAAGTTGATAATAAGTAAAGCAACTTTAAATCACTTCTCATGCTTAGGTATACTCATAACTCAACAATATGTATGTGTTAAAATATCATAACTTCAAAGACTCAAGGTTCGTCAATATTCATTTTTGAAACTCCAAGTTTCTTTTCAAAACACATACTAAGTCATGCTAAAGCATTCCGTTATGAGTAAGGTAATCTTATATGTCATGTCTATTATCATGCATATTTATGTTTTATCACTTAGAATAACATATTCCATCGTCGGGAGCACTATACTTGCGTATGTGCTCGTCCGACGCACTCCGATTGCATTCGATTACATAACAGTCACAAAAATGACTATTTTGACCCTTCCTAACGACGTCAAATTGAAAAACTTAAAGAACAAAAGTTGTAGGTCTATTCGTCCTCATTCCGGATCATCAATCACCTCAATCGGAGTTCGTATGAAAAAGTTATGCCTAATTTACTACAGCAGGTCAAAGCAGTCCTACCCGACACTGATGTCCGGCGCAGCTGCGCCCCAATTGGCCTTGGGGGCAGCGCAGCTGCGCCCTGGGAGGCAGAACAGCCCCTCAGGTTCTGTTCTTCGTGATTTTACAGACCCCTACACCTTTCGATTTTCATAAAATGAGTTATACTCATCCAAATTAGTCCGTTTTCGATTCTATGGGTTTATAACTCATAAAACTACAACATACCAAATACCCAACAATTAACATAAACATTAACTAACCCAAATATTAATTCAAAACTCATATTCATACTCAGTTTTCATATTTTGAAAAGTTTAGCAAAATCATTCACTACGAATTCGTTTATAAACCAAATTGGTCCGTTTCACTTCTGTTGTTTTCGCATTTAATTGTATTAACAGTATCTAACAACGATTCTTGGATTATAACAATCCTTAGCCATAAATTTTGTGACTCAAAAATAGTTATTTCTTGTTATTACTAAGAAATTACAAAACTTAGAACTCAAGAGCATATATATTAGAATCATTACCTCTTGATTGCTGGAATTTGCTATCCATAGCTCCCATTGCTCTCAATTCTACTAACTCTCTATAGCTCACTTCTCAGACAACTTAAACAAACGGGCAAGGAGAAAAAGGAGACTCCATTTATAGAGGAATCAATATCCAAACAATAGCTTTGCCCAATAATTTAAACCAACAGGAAGAAGAAGAAACCATTGGATGTTGAAGAGTTGGTTACCAACTCCTTCCCAGCCATTCTTATAGCAATCATTAGCAAGCATTCTAGCCTTTTTGGTTTCTCAGCAAAGATGGGATTAGGCCATTGGCCTACACACGGCTGGTATAATAATTGGGACTATGAATATGGGTCAAGCTACATTACTTCCTTACTTATTAGTAAAATGGGTCTCATTCTACTAAGGTTAATTCCTTTTGGGCTTATTAAATCAATTATAATGATTTAACATTACTACATTAAACTAAGTTATGGGCACATATATACACACATATATGTACCTAACCACATATAGGAAGTATACTTATATTTTAAATATACACCAATATAATCTTATTTCCCATGTATATTGGGCTAGTCCAAATAATATTTTAATTGGGCTAAATATAATTCAGATGGGTACTCTCATCCCATTATTTCCTATCACACAAAAATATCACAATGATTATTATCAATCATCTATTATCTTTCCATTAATTCTCTTTTAATAATTTCGGTTAAACCTTCAGTTTGGTTTAACTTTAATACTCAGGCCGCACATGGCTCATTTATCTCATTTACTGGAGTTATATAACTCAAGCACATTATCTCTACGATAAAATATTAGGGGTCTAGGCCACATTTGGCTTTTCCCCAATTTCCATTATTTTAATATTTATTTAACATAAAGTTTGTGTCACACTTTACCGTAACATTTAATTACCTTAAATGATTATATATTATGAACTTGTACTCATAATATCTTTATCCAAATAGCCATTTCCTTACTACACTAAATAATATAATATAATTCTTTCATTTTATTTCTTCTATAAATTGTCTCAACACATTTTCAGTTAAACACCACATAAAGTATTAACTTAATGCATCAATCTCTAACCAATAATTAATTATAACTATATTGGTTCTTTCTTTTATTAATCACTTATCTTTCAAATATTAACCCTTTTATATATTACAATACTATGTAATATATAAAAATATCAAATATTAATTAACATATTTCTTTCATTTTCTTTATACAACACATAATCCATAATTCAACATTTTACTTAAGCGAATTAACTTATTTATTCAAATTACTATCTTACCACTGCCACACAAGGTTTTATAATATTCCATAATATCACTTAATTAACCAATATTTATTCCGGGTTAATTAATTTTCGTAATTAATATTAATTCAATTCATACTTTGCTACCTTAATCCATTATCGGACGACTTGTTCACTGATTAAGACACGTATTAATCGTTATTATTCATATCCTAATGTTCAGATTTCATAACTTTCTCAAGCATTTCTGCAGACCGGCGCAGCTGCGCTGGTTATTAGCTTGGAAGTGGCACAGCTGCGCCACCTAAATTTCAGGTGCAGACCAGTTCTGCTTGAACAGAACCATAGTCTAAATCCCTAAATACTTTGACATGCATTTAAATTGCTAATCTTGATATACTAGTTAACCGACATCATTTACTACGACCTTCAATAACTCAGAGATTAAACTATAAGTTCAACTCTATTTCCCTTTAATAGTTTAAAAGTCAAACTTCAAGTTCTAAAACTCTATTTTTCCTTAATAGTTAATCAACTATAAAATCTCATATATATAAGGTTCTTTCTTACCAAACCACCTACTTCAAGATATATAACACATACATATATATATTCGAACCCAATACATGCCTTAAGAATTTTTATTTACTAAATTCTCATTTTAATAATTTCTTGAAAATTCGGGTTCTTACAGTTCACGTAAGTCCATCTACTCATGTCTTAGATTTAATAACTTTAGATTATCTAGTTACTATGCATCAATATAGTACTTTAAGTTATAAATCAACACACATGCTTATAAGTCTTATAAACGTTCATGCTTCAAAATCGGTTACTAAAATCATGTTATCACATAACAAGGCTAAACAATATTTAATATGCATGCTCGAGTATACTACACACATATACTTTTAATCACGTAGTTCATGCTTCAGAAATTCATTTCTTATAAATACGTGCATATGCAAAATTCACGCTTTGACCAAACGAGGTCTATGTTAATATGCTTATAGACATAACGAACTCTAATGTATATGCTTGTATAATCAATACGTAATCCACATGGTATTTGATGTCATTATCCATCACATTCTACGTTTTCATCAAAAGTTGCACCAAATCAACATGGGTAACATAATATAAGTAAAGCGTCCCATAGTCATGACTCACATGTATTAGAATGCATATCTAAACCACATGAAAGCTCTCATAAGGTCAGAAATCACAAGGCAAAGTCCTTGGTCAAGTTTTCTTTTTAAAGTTCTTCAGTTTCTCTTTCGAAATTACTATTATCTTGCAATCACGTATGCTAGTGTGTGAACATACTTTAGACTCGCATTTCATGACTATATAAACCACACTATTGTGTTTACAAAATTAGAATGTTCACGTGATACGTCCATGACGAGGTTTACTTTAGAAATTTCTAAGTTCATATTTGAAATTATAAGTTTTCCTTTAAATCATATACTTTTCTTCCCTAATATATGTGCGAACATGGTCACATGCCTCATGCTACGCCAAACTACTCATATATGCACATGAATTTTGTTCACATACTTGCTCCAACAAAACATTACATGATAGTCTGAACAGAAATAAAAAAGAAGCCAAAAGTCCTACAGCAGTCCCTGCGTAGCTGCGCAGCTGGCCTGTTCTAAACTAGCGCAACTGCTCCGGTTGCAGTCTAGGCGCAGACGCAGGCTGCTTCGGCAGCATGCTAGCCCAATTCAGAAATTTTTATACAAAAATCAATCTAAACATATTATAATACATTTCTATCAGGCTTATAACACATAACAACCATTTCTCCAAATCAATTAACATCCAATTCAATTGAACTCAAGAATTCAAAATCTTAAAAAATTACAGAAACATGAAGAACAAGAATGGGAGTATACCTCTATAATTGGTTTGCTTGAATTACAAATCTCCCTCACTGATATTTCACAATAACTCACTCTCTAGCAATGTAATTCTCAGCAATTGAAAATGAGAAGAGGATGAGCTTATTTATAGGCAATTTGTATATCCGGCTCTTGATTTTGCTCACCAAATCAAAACAATGGATTACATGATTGTGTATTGGTTAATGAATGGTAATTGAGAAACACTGTGTTGCCCATTCCACTTGAAATTACTGGCTATTTTTGCTGAAATTGAGAAGAGTTATAGGGTAGCTAGCTAGCTCTTCACGTGGGAAGAATGAGATGGGCACATATATAGGACAAGGAAAGAACTCAGCATTGTAAAATATAATACAACACTTGGTCTATATCATATATATATACATAATATACACTTTGGTTATATATATACATCTACACACATTATAAGTATACTTAAGTTATATAATATACACACACTTCATTCCATGTATACATAGATTATACATTTAATTAGTGTTACAATGTCATTTCAATTTAGCAACTAATAATATAATGCATTGAGTACGTACATATATACCAATCATATAATCCATGCACATTATCTATTAACACCAAATATACTATAATTGTGTATTGCTCATTATTCATTACCATAACTGTTATTATTATAATCATAATAACTTAATGAAATCATTATCAATTGATAATGTCTATTAGTATTAATATAAGATAGTAGGGTGTTTATTAAAATTCTACCCACACATACCATGTTACATAAGTCATACTATTATGTCATTCACAAAATGAAATTACTCTTACCATATAGTCACTATATATAATATATAGTCATATTGATGTGTAACCCACCATATATTATAGGTATACATATCACATGCTTGTATAAAATAATAAATCAATTAAATATAATATTATTATATTTATTAATCTCTTACTCATTAATTATTATTTATTCATAATAATTACTAATCAACACGTTATCAATTAATTACTCATAATTGAAATTAATCAATAGGTTCAAATCTTGCCACTATATTCAAATAAATTGAATATTTAATTATTAATAATCTCATACATTCTCTGATATTAAATCCTTAAAGTTTGTCCACTAATTTAAATAACTCATTAGTGACTTCCTTTAATCATTTCACAAATTCACATAACCACATAAGGTTTAAATAAACTCACAAAACTAACTCGTTAAAATTAAATCACATATTTAATAAATAAGGAGTTTAAAATTCATGGTCGTTATATCCCTCCCCCTTATAAAAATTTCGTCCTCGGAATTGTAAAAATAAGGTTACTCAAATAAAAACGGATACTTTGCTCTCATTTTCTCTTCTAGCTCCCATGTAGCTTCTTCAACTGCGTGATTCCTCCAAAGAATCTTAACGGAATGAATGATCTTATTCCTCAGCTTCTGTTCCTTCCTATCTAGTATCTGGACAGGAACTTCTTCGTATGATATGTCTTTCTCGACTTGGATTGGTTCATATGAGATAACGTGCTTGTAGTCTGATTTATACGGCCATAATACTGACACATGAAACACGTTGTGAATGTGCTCAAGTTCAGGAGGTAACGCCACCTCGTATGCCACATCACCGGCTCACCTCAGAATCTCAAACGGTCCTATGAACCTAGGGCTCAACTTTCCCTTATTCCCAAAACGAATCTTCCCCCTTCCAGGGAGATACTTTCAGAAAAGCATAGCTTCCTAATTCAAATTCTTTCTTCTTGCGATGCAAGTCCGCATACTTCTTCTGGCGATCTTGAGCAGCAACCAGCCGTGCTCTTATCACCTTGATAATCTCTACAGTCTGCTGTACTGATTATGGTCCCTACAGTCGACGTTCTCCAACTTCGTCCCAACACAACGGTGTTCGACATTTTCTCCCATATAGTGCCTCGTACGGTGGCATTCCGATACTAGCGTGAAAACTATTGTTGTACGCAAATTCTACTAATGGTAGGTGATCCTCCCAACTACCCTTGAAGTCCATCACACAAGCTCGGAGTATCTCTTCAAGTGTTTGAATTGTTCTTTCACTTTTCCCATCGGTCTGCGGATGATACGCGGTACTCATTCGTAACTGTGTCCCAATCTCTCTTGAAGACTCTTTCAGAAATTTGACGTAAATCGCGGATCTCTATCTGATACAATAGATACCGGCACCATATGTCTCGAGATAATTTCCTTGTTATATAATCTGGCTAGTTGGTCCAAACTATACTTAATCTTAATCGGTAAAAAGTGAGCTGACTTCGTAAGACGATCTACAATTACCTATACGGCGTCATGCCCTTTCTGCGTTGCCGGAAGTCCTACCACAAAGTCTATCGTGATGTGCTCCCATTTCCATTCTGGAATCTCTAACGGTTGTAATAACCCGCTTGGTCGTTGGTGCTCTGCCTTGACTCTCTGGCAAGTTAAACACCTACTTACGCATTCTGCAACCTCCCTCTTCATGTTTGGCCACCAAAAGTGATGACGCAAGTCTTGGTACATCTTCGTGCTTCCTGGGTGTATCGAGTATCTCGTACTGTGCGCTTCTTGCAAAATTTCTTCTCTTAGTTTTGGTACTAACGGTACCCAAATTCGTCCTTCAAACCTTAGCAGTCCAGTGCTATCAATCTTGAATTTCAAATCATCACCCTCAACAATCCGCTTCTTGATAATATCACAATCTTCGTCCTTCTCTTGTGCCTCCTTAACCTTATCTAATAAAGTCGGGCTCGCTGTCACTGTAAATAATTTTTCGTTGGTCTCCATCGGATACTTAACCTCCAAATCTAATCGTTCGAAATCTTTCACTAACTCTTCTTGAAAGGTTAACTTCAATAACTTCTCTCTGCCTTTTCTGCTCAAGGCATCTGCCACTACATTTGCTTTGCCTGGATGGTACAGAATCTCACAATCATAATCTTTGATCAATTCTAGCCATTGACGCTGCCTCATATTTAGCTCTTCATGCGTGAAGATATACTTCAGACTCTTGTGGTCCGTATATATCTCACACTTCTCACCATACAAATAATGCCTCCAAATCTTCAAGGCAAAAACTACTGCTGCTAATTCCAGGTCATGAGTCGGATAACCCTTCTCAAAATCTTTCAACTGAGGTGAAGCGTACGCAATGACCCTGACGTGTTACATTAGTACACAGCCAAGATCCTTGTGTGACGCATCGCTATACACTACAAATCCTCCAGTGTTATTCGGTAAAGCTAACACAGGTGCTTGACTAAGCCTCTTCTTCAATTCTAGGAAGCTCTCTTCACACTTCGCCGTCCAAACGAACTTAACTGTCTTTCTAGTAAGATTGGTCAACGGCGATGCTAATTTAAAAAAATCCTGGATGATTCTCCGATAGTATCCCGCTAATCATAAGAAACACCTGATTTCTGTTGGCGTCTTCGGCTGCTCCCAATTGATAACCGCTTCTACCTTTGCTGGATCTACCGAAACATCATTTTTGTCGATAACGTGCCCCAAAAATTTCACTCTCTGCAACCAAAACTCACACTTGGAGAATTTTGCATACAACTTCTCTCTCCTTAATGTTTCCAACACTATTCGAAGATGCTCGGCATGCTCTTCCTCCGTCTTCGAATACACCAGAATGTCATCGATGAATACAATAACAAACTTATCCAAATACTGTTTGAATACTCTGTTCATCAAGTCCATAAATGCTGCCAGCGCATTCGTTAATCCGAATGACATTACCAGAAACTCAAAGTGTCCATACCTAGTTCTGAATGCCGTCTTTGGAATATCCTCCGGCCTCACCTTCAGTTTATGATAACCGGTCCTCAAGTCAATCTTTGAAAAGTACTTCGCCCCCTTCAACTAATCAAACAAATCGTTGATCCTAGGCAATGGGTACTTGTTCTTAATGGTGACCTTGTTCAACTCACGGTAGTCGATACAAAGTCTGAGCGATCCATCTTTCTTCTTCACGAATAAGACTGGTGCTCCCCACGGTGATACGCTCAGTCGAATGTATCCCTTATCCAATAACTCTTGTAATTGAGCCATTAGTTCTTTCATCTCTACCGGTGCTATACGATACGGCGCTTTGTATACCGGTGCTGTCCCCGGTGCCAAATCAATAACAAACTCAATTTCTCTATCCGGTGGCAATCCTGGAATCACGTCTGGGAAGACATCGGCGAATTCCCTTACAATAGGTATCCGACCCAGTTCACCCTCGACTCGTTGAGTATCAACCACGTGAGCTAAATAACCTACACAACCCTTCCTAAGCAATCTCCGTGCTTGCATCATCGTCAGACAATGAGATTGTCTCGGCAATTTACTACCATAAAATACCACCTTCGACTTATTTGGAGTCCTAAGGTGTACGCACTTCTTCTTATAGTCGATAACTGCTCCGTGATTCGATAACCAATCCATTCCAAGGATTACATCAAACTCCCCCAAACAAATCGGTATCAAATCCACTCCGAGCTTAAATCCTCAAAATTCAGTATAGCAGTTCTTATGAATGTATTCTACAGGAATAATTTCCTTGTTCGCTACTTCTACATTCACAGGGTGTTCTAATCTTTCACCGGGTAAGTCGGACCGTTTAGCAAATTCTTCAGAAATAAAAGAGTAGGTAGCACCCGAATCAAATAACACATAAGCATCAATATCATTGATCGGGATGATACTTGACATCACGTCCTTAGACTCCACCGCATCCTGAACGGTTATGTTGAACGTGCGTGCCGTTGGTCTGTTAGCTTGACTGGTTGGCCCTCCGATGCTCAACCCATTATTGCGATTGCCGCTAGCTGCATCGCCCTTTCTCTTCGGGCAGTCCTTAATTTGATGATCTAGGGCTCCACACGAGAAACACCCTCCTTTCTGCTTATTCGGACACTGAGGAGCCATGTTCCCCGATTGTCCACAACGATAACAAACACTCTTTCCCTTCATGTACTCCCTCGAGTGATTCCTCCCACAGCTGTTGCACTTTACACTTTTCTTGGCCTCTCCCCCGGACTTGTTACCCCCAGAGGATTGGCTCTCAGTCCATTTACGCTTGTTGGGGTTGCTGCCTCCGCTACTTCCCCCTTTCGGTCCTTCATGTCCGGTTTTCTTTTCTTGTTTAAAACGAGCAATGGCTTCATTACCTCCTTCAGCAATGATATCCCTTTCCAGTAGATCTGAGTAAGTGTTAATCTTCAATACCGTGACTGCTTTTTTCACCCATGGTTTTATTCCTAATTAGAACCTTCTTGCCTTCCTGGCTTCCGTGTCCACTTGATGTGAAGCGAATCGGGCCAACTCGTTATATCTTGCCGCATACTCTGCGACAGACATACTACCACGCTTCAACTCTAGAAACTTAACTTCCATATCCTGTTGCGTATTCTCCGAGAAGTAATTCTCGAGAAATAGCTCCTTAAATTTATCCCAGGGAATAACTCCTTCGCCTACTCGTCCCGTATTGGCCTTCCACCAATAGTTAGCCTCACCCTTCATCATGAAAGTGGCAAAACTCGTCTTCTGTGCTTCGGCCACTTGTACGACCTCAAACACTTTCTCTATCTCTTCTATCCAGGTTTGGGCTTCGATTGGGTCTAAGGTTCCTCAAAATTCTGGAGGTCCTACCAACTTAAAATCCTTAAAGCTCGCCAAGTGATGTCCTGGCTGCCACGCTGCTGGCTGGGGTCTGTTCTGCATTGCCTCAGTTAACAAGTTAACGAAGTTCTGCATAGGGTCGACATTTTCCCCTCCGCCATTATTAACGGATCTTTCCTCCCTCTGGTTCCGCGGTAGTCTCCTAGGCGGAATGATCCTGAGGAAAGGAAGAAAACATTAGACTTTATGTGATATGCTATTTATGTTAGCATTAAGAAGTTTCAGATGTCTATCAATCATAGCTGATTTAAATAAACAACTTCAGTATCACAATAAGACTCGATGGATATCCTCAACCCAGCACTTACATACTCTACTTGAGTTTTCGACTAAGGTTATAACTTAGGTTTCGCATTCCTATCGTTTATAACCTAAAGCTATGATACCAACTTGTGACACCCCCAAAATCGGGTCCTCTGACCCCGATTCAGTCGTTACGATCTAACATAAACATCCACCTCTAAACAACATACGATAACTAAAATGCGGAATATAATAAACGTACGTCGTTCATTCAAAAGGGGTTACTAGTCCCAAGATTCGATAACCTTAATACAACATACAAACATACCCTAGAATAGTCATTACGGTTCATATTACATAACAATAATTAATTAAACATAAAGATAAAGTCTGCTCCTTGCAAACTAATCCTACATCTTCCCTTTACCCTTGTCCTTCCCTGAAGGCTTGGGCTTAACTGCAATATAAGTCATGATATAGCAAGAATGAGCAACAAGTTTGCCCAGCAAGTTTAAATACAACAATAAAGGATATATCATGATGAATAAAAAATATCTGACTATGAATTCAACAATATGAATATCGAAAGCAAGAATAATAATTGCTTTTAGAATAACTGATAGTCAAGTAGACTTTGAACTATAAAACTCCAATGGAATCAATATTTGATTGACCCTTTGGTTACTGGCTACAGAATAAGTACTTGAGGGGATCAGCCTCGCGTACGCTATGTATATGCATAACATTCAAGTCTGCGGTTTATATCTTTATACTAGATACCTGGGGTACTCCCCTATCATGGAAGGGGTGTTCTTTCAGTCTAAGAATCCTTACCATCAATTGGTTTGGATAGCTTTTATAAAATTTTATACAATTGTCTGACCGAACAAGGGTTCAGACTCTATCTGACGCAGTTCAAGAATTATAGAACTTTAAATAGTGTACAAGTCCAAGACTGAACGAACTCAAGTGCACTAAGTGCGAATATCAATAATATCGATGTGGAATAATTGTAAAGTAATTAAACCACCTAATAGCATGCTTGGAAATAAAGTTCAAGCTTTAAATAATTAACCGTCAATACGATAATAACATGCTCAATACAATATGAGAAGGATAGGAACTTGCACAATAAAGAGTGTAAGGGAACTTGAATTCAAATCAAGTGAAGTTAAGAAACTCGCTTACACGATTTATTGAATAAGGTAGTGCAAGAATTTAGAATAATTGTATTCAATATAACAATCAAATGAAGTTAGGAAACTTGCCTGATTGCTCAGCTACAAATAAGTTTTAGCTTTAATTAACTTGTGTCGAAACGACCTAACATTAATAAGTCGGCCTTTCAATTAGCATGTGTAAACTAATACGAGTCTACACTTATAAGAATCTAATCATCATATAATTCTAGCATATAGTTCACGTAAGTCCATCTACTCATGTCTTAGATTTAACAACTTTAGATTATCTAGTTACTATGCATCAATATAGTAATTTAAGTTATAAATCAACACACGTGCTTATAAGTCTTATAAACTCGAGTTCGAAATTAGCATGCTTATCCTAATCTAATTCAAAGTCATGTTTTCATGCCGGTAATTCACATACTTTAAACAATACACGTTCATGCTTCAAAATCAATTACTAAAATCATGTTATCACATAACAAGGCTAAACAATATTTAATTTGCATGCTCGAGTATACTACACATATACTTTTAATCATGTAGTTCATGCTTCAGAAATTCATTTCTTATGAATACGTGCATATGCGAAATTCACGCTTTGACCAAACGAGGTCTATGTTAATATGCTTATAGGCATAACGAACTCTAATGTATATGCTTGTATAATCAATATGTAATCCACATGGTATTTGATGTCATTATCCTTCACATTCTACGTTTTCATCAAAAGTTGCACCAAATCAACATGGGTAACATAATATAAGTAAAGCGCCCCATAGTCCTGACTCACATGCATTAGAATGCATATCTAAACCACATGAAAGTTCCCATATGGTCAGAAATCACAAGGCAAAGTCCTTGGTCAAGTTTTCTTTTTAAAGTTCTTAAGTTTCTCTTTTGAAATTACTAGAATCTTGCAATCACGTATGCTAGTGTGTGAACATACTTTAGACTCGCATTTCATGACAATATAAACCATACTATTGTGTTTACAAAATTAGAATGTTCACGTGATACATCCATGACAAGGTTTACTTTAGAAATTTCTAAGTTCATATTTGAAATTGTAAGTTTTCCTTTAAATCATATACTTTTCTTCCCTAATATATGTGCTAACATGGTCACATGCCTCATGCTACACCAAACTACTCATATATGCACATGAATTTAGTTCACATACTTGCTCCAACAAAACATTACATGATAGTCTGAACAAAAATCAAAAAGAAGCCAAAAGTCATGCAGCAGTCCCTGCGCAGCTGGCTAGTTCTAAACTGGCGCAGCTGCGCCGGTTGCAGTCCAGGCGCAGACGCAGGCTGCTTCGGCAACTTGCTAGCCCAATTCAGAAATTTTCATACGAAAATCAATCTAGACATATTACAATACATTTCTATCAGGCTTATAACACATAACAACCATTTCTCCAAATCAATTAACATCCAATTCAATTGAAATCAATAATTCAAAATCTTAAAAAATTACAGAAACATGAAGAACAAGAATGGGAGTATACCTCTATAATTGGTTTGCTTGAATTACAAATCTCCCTCACTGATATTTCACAATAACTCACTCTCTAGCAATATAATTCTCAGCAATTAAAAATGAGAAGAGGATGAGCTTATTTATAGGCAATTTGTATATCCGGCTCTTGATTTTTCTCACCAAATCGAAACAATGGATTACATGATTGTGTATTGGTTAATAAATGGTAGTTGAGAAACACTGTGTTGCCCATTCCCTTGAAATCATTGGCTATTTATGCTAAAATTGAGAAGAGTTATAGGGTAGCTAGCTAGCTCTTCACGTGGGAAGAATGAGATGGGCACATATATGGGACAAGGAAAGAACTCAGCATTGTAAAATATAATACAACACTTGGTCTATATCATATAAATATACATAATATACACTTTGGTTATATATATACATCTACACACATTATAAGTATACTTAAGTTATATAATATACACACACTTCATTCCATGGATACATAGATTATACATTTAATTAGTGTTACAATGTCATTTCAATTGAGCAACTAATAATATAATGCATTGAGTACGTACATATATACCAATCATATAATCCATGCACATTATCTATTAACACCAAATATACTATAATTGTGTATTGCTCATTATTCATTACCATAACTGTTATTATTATAATTATAATAACTTAATGAAATCATTTTCAATTGATAATGTCTATTGGTATTAATATAAGATAGTAGGGTGTTTATTAAAATTCTACCCACACATACCATGTTACATAAGTCATACTATTATGTCATTCACAAAATGAAATTACTCTTACCATATAGTCAATATATATAATATATAGTCATATTGATGTGTAACCCACTATATATTATAGGTTTACATATCACATGCTTGTATAAAATAATAAATCAATTAAATATAATATTATTATATTTATTAATCTCTTACTCATTAATTATTATTTATTCATAATAATTACTAATCAACACGTTATCAATTAATTACTCATAATTGAAATTAATCAATAGGTTCAAATCTTGCCACTATATTCAAATAAATTGAATATTTAATTATTAATAATCTCATACATTCTCTGATATTAAATCCTTAAAGTTAGTCCACTAATTTAAATAACTCATTAGTGACTTCCTTTAATCATTTCACAAATTCACATAATCACATAAGGTTTAAATAAACTCACAAAACTAACTCGATAAAATTAAATCACATATTTAATAAATAAGGAGTTTAAAATTCATGGTCGTTACAGAAGGTGTGATAGCGTGGGACCGATTCAAAGAGATGTTCTTTGAAATGTATTTCCTAATAAGCTTGCAGAACCAAATGGAGGTTCAGTTTCTAGAGCTAAAGCAGGGAGCGATGACGGTGCCAGAGTATGCTGCGAAATTCAACGAGCTAGAAAGGTTTGCAATGTACCAAGTCAGTACTGACGAGAGAAAGGCAAGAAGGTTCGAGCAGGGATTGAAGCCCTGGCTCTATAGTAAGGTCTCCATGTTCCAGCTGAACACGTTTGCAGCTGTACTAGAAAAGGTGATCGGCGCAGAAGGTGGAGGCAATGCCTTCACCAAATACAATTAAGACCTGAAGAAGAAGAAGAAGACTGAGACAGAAATCAAGACTTGTGGTAGCGGTGCTAACAACCAGAAAAGGAAATGGAACGATAATTCATCTGCTAGTTATCAACAAGGAAGCCAACAGAAGAGAAGGATTGAAGTATGTGCTACATGCAGGAAGAATCACACTGGAGTGTGTCTTAGGGGAAGGCGAGTGTGCTTTAATTGTGGTCAGGAAGGCCACATTGCATAAATTTGTCCTAACCCCAAGAAGGGAGCTTGCTATACATGTGCATCTAAGGATCACATGGCCCAAAGTTTCCCGAGAAAGCCAGCTAGAGGGTCAACGGGAAATGGAGGAAATGGCAGCGACAGTACTTTGACTATTGCTAGACCACTGCAGGCTATCCGACCCACTGCCAAGACATTCAATATGACAGTGCAGGATCCTGTGCAGTCAAAGGATGTGGTGTCGGGTATTATTTCGGTCAATACAATGCTTACGTATTATTTGATTCAAGTGCTACTTGTTCATTCATATCTGATGACTTTGCTAAGACTTTAGACTTACCTAAAGAGTAATTAGTTTACTCCTTGAACATATAGATTGCGAATAGGGATGTTATTCCTGTTAGGTTTGTATACAAGAACTGTAGATTAAAAATTAAGGATCATGAATTGAGGGTAGATTTAATCCCAATAAATATTGGGGAGTTTGATGTTATACTGGGAATGGATTGGTTGTTCAACCATGGGGTGGTAATCGATTGCCAAAAGAAATCGATAAACCTTACGACTCCGTCGAAGGTAGTTTTTTATGGTAGCAAATCGCATAGACAAGCGAGTTGTCTGACGATTATGCAAGCCAAGAGGCTATTAAAGCAAGGTTGTGTATGGTATTTAGCCTATATAATGGATACTCGTAAAGTGAGTCAGAAGATAGAAGAGATATCAGTGGTTAGGGAGTTTATGGACGTATTTTTGAGCGATTTGCCAGGACTTCCGCCAGATAGAGAGATAGAGTTCGTGATCAACTTAGCACCTGGGACTGTTCCGATATCGAAAGCCCCATACATAATGGCTCCAGTCGAGATAAAGGAGTTGATGGTACAACTGCAAGAATTACCGGACAAGAAGTATATTTAGTCGAGCGTATCGCCATGGGGAGCGCCAATATTATTCATTAAGAAAAAGGATGGATCAATGAGACTATGCATTAATTATAAAGAGTTAAACAAAGTCACGATCAAGAATAAGTATCATTTACCTAGGATCGATGACTTGTTCAATCAACTGAAGGGTGCTAGATACTTCTCAAAGATAGATTTGAGAAGTGGGTATCATCAGTTGAAAGTGAGAAGAGAAGATATACCAAAGACGACCTTTAGAACTCGGTATAGACATTACGAGTTCTTGGTGATGTCATTTGGTCTAACGAATGCACCAGCTGCATTTATGGACTTAATGAATAGGGTGTCTAAGCCATTCCTAGATAAGTTCGTGATGGTGTTCATAGACGACATTTTGGTTTATCCAAGACAGAGGAGGAACACACTGAGCATTTGAGGCTGACATTAGAATCGCTGAGACAGGAGAAGCTTTACACAAAATTCTCAAAGTGCGAATTTTGGTTAGAACATGTGTAATTTCTTGGCCACGTGATTGACAAAGATGGGATTTCAATAGATCCGTCGAAGATTAAAGCTGTAATGAATTGAGATCAACCGAAGACAACACCAGAAGTGAGGAGTTTCTTGGGGTTAACAGGTTACTACAGAAGATTTGTCCAAGACTTTTTTAAAATCGCAACTCCATTGACGAATTTGACTAGGAAGACGGTTAAGTTTATTTGGACGGAAAAGTGTGAGGAGAGTTTTCAAGAACTTAAGAAGAGGTTGAGTACTGCGCCTGTGTTGTCATTTCCTGATAGTACAGGAAATTTTGTGGTATACAGTGATGCTTCACATAAGGGATTAGGTTGTGTGCTGATGTAGAATGACAAAGTTATTGCATATGCATCACGTCAGCTGAAGGATTATGAGAAAGTATATCCGACCCATAACTTAGAATTGGCGGCAGTTGTGTTTGCTCTGAAGATATGAAGACACTACCTTTATGGAGAAAAGTGCGAGATATACACAGATCATAAAGGTCTGAAGTATATCTTTACACAGAACAATTTGAACATGCGCCAAAAGAGATGGTTGGAACTCATCAAGGACTACGATTGCGAGATTCTTTACCATCCAGTTAAACCGAATGTTATTGCCGACGCCTTAAGCAGAAAGGATCGGGAAAAGTTAATGATATTAACTGCTCAGGATCAGTTGATAGAAGAGATGGTTAAATTGGAACTGGAAATTAAGCATCCGAAGGAGTTGGATGAGAAATTATTCCAAGTAACTATCGGTTCAACTTTGGTGGACAAAGTAAAAGAAGCCTAACTACATGATGAGGAGTGCGAGAATATCTGCAAGAGAATAGCCGATGGTGAAGAGATAAAGTTTAAGATTGATAATGATAGATTGCTACGTTTTGAAGGGAGAATCTGGGTAAAGCCAGTACGGGAAGTTAAAGAGGAATTTTTGGGCGAAGCACACAGTTCGAGATATTCGATTCACCCTGGAAGTACAAAGATGTACCAGGATCTCAGACAGCATTTCTGGTGGCCGAATATAAAGAGAAACATTGCTGAATGCATTGCGAAATGTTTAACGTGCCAAAAAGTCAAAGAAGAACACCAGAGATCAAGTGGATTGCTACAACCGTTGGAGATTCTAAAATGGAAGTGGGAGCATATCACGATGGATTTCGTGGTTGGTCTTCCAGCGACTTAGAAGAGTTTTGATGAGATATGGGCTATAGTGGATCGACTGAAGAAGTCAACGCATTTCTTACCTATCGAGATTAGATTCAACTTGGATCAGTTAGCAAAGTTGTACGTTAAGGAAATTATTTCTAGACACGGTGTTCCGGTGTCGATTGTGTTCGACAGGATCTGCGTTTCACGTAAAATTTCTGGAAGCGATTATAAGAATGTTTGGGAACACAATTGCAAATGAATATAGCATACCATCCCCAAACTGATGGCCAGAGCGAGAGAACGATTCAGACTCTAGAAGATATGCTCAGAGCTTGTGTTATGGGCTTCAAAAGAAGCTGGGATGATCATCTATCATTGGTGGAGTTCGCCTATAACAATAGTTACCATACAAGTATTGGCACGCCGCCTTACGAAGTATTGTACGGTAGAAAATGCAGGACTCCATTGTGCTGGGATGAGGTTGGTGAACGACAGCTGTTGGGACCAGAATTGTTGCAACAAACTGCTGAGATTGTCAAGATAATTAGAATGAGATTGGTTACTGCTCAAGACAAACAGAAGAAGTATGCCGATTATCATCGTCAAAATAGAGAGTTTAAAGCAGGAAGCTTCGTTTTCCTGAAGGTATCGCCCTGGAAGGGGAAGATTTGATTTGGCAAGAAGGGGAAGCTGAGTCCCAGATTTATTGGACCTTTTTGAGATACTGCAAAAGGTTGGCGAGGTTGCTTACGAGGTTGCGTTACCTCCGGAGCTAGATAATATACATAACGTCTTTCATATCTCCGTGTTACGACCATACAAACACGACTACAAGTATGTGATAGAGTATAAACCTTTACAGTTTAATAAAGACTTAACTTATGAAGAGGTTCCTATTCAAATAGTTGACAGAAAAGAACTAGTACTTATAAAGAAAGTGATACCTTCTGTTAAGGTAATCTGGAGGAACCACAATGCTGAAGAAGCTACGTGGGAACTCGAAGATGTAATGATGAAAACTTATCCCCAATTATTTGTTTAATTTCTTGTATATCGATTCTGAAGATAGATTCTTTTTAACGGGGGAAGAATGTGACGAATGAGTTTTTTAAAGTTTTTTTTAAGGAGGGAAGATTGTAACAAACGAGAATTTTGTATATTAGTTTTAAATATTTATTGAATTAAAACAAATATTTCAATTGATTTATTTATTGAGTTGAATAAATAATTTATGTGATTATGTTGTGGAGTAATTTAATTAAGTGCAATATGTTAATTAAATGAATATGTAATAATTTTGTGGTATAGTTCTAATTTAATTGAGATAATTAAATTAGATGATTATTATGTGGTAATTATTACATGAGATTATGATTAGTGAGTAATTGTAATTCTGTAGCAATTTAGTATTATGTGGTAATTTTTAATTAATGAATGAATGTTAGCTTGTATTTAATTAAATTAGAATGTTAGGATTTAATTAATTAAAGTGTGACATTGAAAACTATGTGTTAAAGGAGTTATTAACATAAAATTAAAAGATTTTAAATTAGTTTTGCCAAACTAGGCCCTTAAATCTGTTTTAAAGAGTTTTTACCAAACAAGCCCTTAAGTCTTAAAAATCTATTTTAATTTAAAGAGGTTTTGCCAAACAAGCCTTATGGCTTTTGATTTTCAAAATAAACATAACTGATATATATTTAATTAGGAGTATTAAGTTTTATCAGTTATATTATATGTAATTATATGTTATATGTATATCTATATGTCAGTTATGTATAATATAGATATACGTTAAGTTATAGTTAGAAGAAAAGAAAGAACAGAAAAAAAAGAGAAGAAAGAAAGAAGGAGAAGACTCTGTGATTTTATAAACAAAGAATTACCATCATCATCTTCTTTGAAAGCTAGAAAGGGTATAATCTAAACTCTGTAATTATTAAAATTATGTTTTCATGCTCTTCATTGTTTTTACTTCTCTATAAATTGATTTTCGTGATAAACTATAAATTGATGATTAATATTTGTTAGATTATATATACAAACTATTATATTTATGTTATATGATAGTTTATGTGGTTCAATTCATGTAAATATGATGAACATAAAGAAATTATGTTCATAGCAAATTAAAGTGAAATATTTTGAAAAGATGGGTTCTTAAATATCAAAATTTATGTTTGATTATGCTATGATTGAGACGACCCCAAAATCAAAACCAATTTAACCCAATATTAAGATTAAAATTAGTCTCGTCCTTGTGCATCAGAAACTATTTTGATTCAGCCGTAAATCATACAAGGATGATATAACAGCTGTAAATATGGATAATTACAAAATTTCTTTCTTTTTCTGCGTTCCCTGAATTGCAACCTTCACGATTCCCAATATAATCATAGTACATAGGATTTACCTATATAATATTACATACATACAATCACCACAAGACATTCCCATTTTAAAATAATTATTCCCATTCATTGAATATTCAAGAAATTTATACATCTATATCTTATATATCATCATCATAGTATCATCTAATTCCAACTAGAGAGAACAACGTTCCCTTGCACATCTTTCAATTCATTTCATCCAGATAGTAGGCATTATTGTATTGAATCTTGAACCTGTAAAAAGATTATTTTTGCAAGATTGAGCTCGACAGCTCAGTAAATCTAACGACTTTCATGCAGCACCTAGCACATAGGTTCATGCTCAATATATATCTCAATTTAAAATAATTATAAGATTTCATGTTCAGTATAAATATCAGTTCAATATAAATAAAGTTCCACATGCTCAACATTCCATATATCACATGTTGAGTTCTATAACTTAACCAAATATAGTCATAATTTGACTTTTCCAATTCATAGCGAGTAACATGTAATTCAGCATCTCATATTGCTACCATGAATACACGTAATTAAAAATTAAATTCAAATAGCACATAGGAACTGGAAGACTTGCCTGATTCGATGACTATAGAACCTCATGCTTAGAATTTAATGATTCAACCTTTTCCTTCAACAACTCATTCTTAGTTTAATATATGTATTATATACAACCTATGTTATTATACTTGTATACATTTTTGTACCTACTGCGTAGATAAATATTGCACATTAAATATTATACCAAAAATCTTATATCAAACGAAGTTATACGTTAAATAAAAATATTTTATTTAATTTATTAAATTTTATTATATTAAAATAATTTAATTCCATAAATTATTCAAATATATTTTATTTATTGCATACAACACTTCGTATTTTGGAATTATATTCTTAGTGCTAAACATTGTCTTCAACAATTTATTTATAAATATATTATATATGCTTACTTAAATTTAATATACTAAGCTCACCATATTAAAATAGTTTTATAAATCATTTTAATATGTACGCATTCCTTTTTCTTTTAGATAAATTATTTTTCACAATTTATCTTTAGTCAAAAATAGATATACAATATAATATCTTTTAAATTCTTTTTCCTTCCTTAAAAATTGTTTTCAACAATTATAATAATAATATAAATTGTTTTTCCATAATGGACCACAAAGCACAACATTTATTCATTTATACAGTATTATTCCCACAATATATCACATAATAAGAATTTTATTTTATTTAATTCTTATTTTAATATTTTTTGAAAACTAGGGTCGCAACAATGATTATGAGAATTAAGTTTAGATTATGATAATATGATAAGAAACAAAATTAACATGCTTTGAATTGTTTAATTTGGTTTAAAAACAAAGTCACAGTGTTAATTTTCTTCAAAAAAACGCTTAACAATAGTGTTTTCTTTACAATCATGAAATTAAGTGTTTTGATTATGTGTTGTGGTGTTTATATATATTAAAAACATGTTAGAAGATTAAGATTATATTTTTATAAAGTTTATTATACATTGTGCTAGTTAAAATCGGAATTTGATGCTAAGAAATAAGCCAAATTGGCTTTTTCTCTGCACAGTTCGCGAACCAGGTTTTCCACCAGCAAGGGAACCCGGCCCAACGGACTTTTTGCCTCAAAAAATCCTCACCAGCGGACTTTCCTGCCCTCCGAAAAGTTATTTTGAGTGTTTTAAGTCCTAACTTGATGAATTAATTGGATGTAATGAATTTGATGACATGTTTAGTATATAGAACAATAATATAACATATTATTGACGTGTATGAGACAATTTGAAGTCTCATATTAACATGTTATGTGTGAACTTAGATATTGTTATCATAGGGTATGACTATGATGGTTTAAAATGTTATACACGTGTGATATGCATTTTAGGAGTTTAGACTCATGATAAGTGGTTTTGGGACCACATATTCAGATACTTTCCAACTCATTCGGTTGCTTAAACTTAAGTAATCTTGTGAGATTAACGTGTTTTTTCCCTTGTTATATGTTTTTTCAGGTTAAAGAACTCTCTTAGCAGTTCTTACGCGTTAAAAGAGCAAAAGATCGCCTAAATGGGGCAAGGAGCTGAAATGAGCTTAAAGCAATGGAATGGCATGAAGCTAGAGGTAACAACCAAGGTTAATAAGAGGCAAATGCAAGAGGGGCAGGAGAAAGCAACTCAAGAACACACGAGGCAAACCTGCACCAGCAAGTAGCTGCAGATTCCAGTTTTTTGGTGCCGCGCGGTCGCGCCTGGAATAGGCTTGGGGCGGTCGCGGCTGCGCCTGTCTCCAGCAAAAAATTGTTTGACTTTTTATTTGACTGATCGGGAGAAGCTTTAAAGGGGGCTCGTGAGCAGCATTAAAGGCAGCCTCCTTTAGGGAGTTGAAGCCCTAGTTTTCCTTTCTCATTTCTTTTCCATTCCTTGTTTAGATTAGGATAGATTAGGAGTAGATTAGTGTAAAATTAGTTAGTTAGATTGTAGGGTTAGTTTAGTATTGAAGATTGAAGCAAGTGGTTGTATTCAAAGATCCAAGCTTGGAGAGAAGAACAAAGATTTGAATTGCTTTATCTCTCAACTGTCTTTGCTATCATTTTGTATTTGGATAATGTATAATCAACTTGTGGATAATATATTCAAGTTATTTATGACTTAGTTTATATTTTGGGGTTTCAATGGAACCCAACACTTAGTTTGATTGCTCTCTCTCTATGCTATTATTATGAATTGGTTATCATAACTTGTGCTTTTAGATTGATTTCTTGTGAACCTATATGAACTTGATAAATGGATTATAGGTTTAGACCTAGTTATGATATCATGCGAAAGTTAGAGATTCTTGCGGGTAATCTATGAGATTATGTGACGTGTGTCTCATTCATTGTCCTAAAGAGTTGATAATTTGTTAGTGTTCAGGATAGAAATATACCTAAATGCCGTATGCAACCATTTGAGAATCTAATCGTAATGACTTCCTATGCGAAAGTTGGTAATTGATAGAGTAGTTAATGAGATTTCCCGTGACATGTGTCTTGTTAATTGTTCAGGATATTAGTTGCTTGATAGTGTGTAGGATATACATATACCTACATGCCGCATTAGGAAGATTCATAGTTGTCCATCGAAAGAGACTATTATGTAAGCGTGATTTCTCGGTTGTCAATTCTAGGTGCTTATTCTTCTAAGTGAGAGAGTTAAGAGATTCGAACGAAGTGTTGGGGGAAATTGTAATCCCATGTCTTCATTATTTGAATTTACCCTAGGATTAGTTATTGCCTGTTTTAATTCTTGCCTAGTTTAACTTAGTTTAATTCATCCTCTTTACCATCCGTTTAAATAAGACTGAAATGATTATGTGCTAGTGCTTTGGCAACCTATTATCCATTAATTCTCCGTGAGAACGATCTTTACTTACACTTTATTACTCGTTGGCCGCATATACTTGCGCGTTAATTGTGTCATCTAATCGGACCAACAAGTTTTTGGCGCCGTTGCCGGGGAATTAATTGGATAACTGTTTGCCAACATTAGTTTCAATCAAATTAGTCTTAATTTAAACATTTTTTTATTTTGTTTAATTTTCTTCATTTATTCTCTTCTCAGGTACAATGGACTTCAATTTCTATCCATGGAATGGTACAAGACAAGAGCAACCAAGGGAAGCATACACTGATGGCGTCAACCCAATTGCAACACTTGCAGCACAGCTAGAGGTACTCTCGAGGAAGCTGCATACTATCTCAGCTCAGCAAAATTGAGAGACGGCAGTGACCTATGACTACGGTGCTGGGAGCTACGAGAGCCATCAGGAGTCTATCAGTTATGGACAGGAGCAGTATGGGGGTGGTTATTCCTACACCGAGCCTTATCCCACTTATCAACAAGAGTGGGGGTATCACCCAGACCCTTCAGCAAACACTTCATCAGACTATTATCAAGACTAATACGGGGATCCAAATCCCGTTTACGCCCCAGAATGCACTTTCCAAACTCCAGTTTACGAGCCTCAATACAATTTTGAGGGTGACATAGAAAATGCAAGATTGGAGGAAGGAAGTGACATATCACTGAAGGACATCTTGATTGAGCAACAAAAGTTAATCAAGAATATCCAGAACTAGGAAAAGCAAATTAGTAGGGCCTTGATGATAGAGGATGAGCAAGGGCAGACACATCCTGTGAGCTATCAAGAACAATGCGAGCCAAGTCCAACTTATGCACCAAACCCCATTTATCCATCACCATGTTTGCAAGGAGAACAGTCAACATTGGATTTCATGTATATGAGCTTAGCTAACCAAGAGGAGGTGATTAGGAGCCATGAAGAATCGAACCAAAATTTTCAATATCAGATGGCCCCAATCAACAATGCTCCTACCTATGAGACTCATTACATGGAGCCTGTGGCTGAAACAGAAAAGGAAGGATTGGATAGTTTTTGGGGAACTCATTAGCATCAACACAGGAGACCTTGGTTGAGCAAGAGCAATCGATTGAGGATCTTCAGATTTGGGTGGAACAAATTAGCACGGTTTTAAGGAAGGAGGAGGTATGTGAACAAGAGATAACAATGCCAGATTGTGTGCCTCCAGTGACTGAAGCCGTAAGTTATGATCCCTAGACTACATGGTGCTATGAGATGGATGCAGAGATTGATGAAGAGCTTGAAGTGCACTTGGAACTGGACGAGCGAAAGGCAATGGATATCGAGGAGCCAATTGGGGCTGTGGAGTATGAATGTGAACCAACAGTGACAATCCCCCAAGAGCCTCCTCCGCCGGAGTGGAACAAGCCAGTCAAGTTTGCACACCCTTGCCCCCTTGGAAGCCACATTACAGATACGTATCTCTATGACACGAGAGAGTCAGCAGTCTTGACACCATGGTGGTCAGCGAAAGAGAGAATTGAACAAGAGTCCGTTATGTGTTCTATGCCTCCATGCCCCTATCTTGTCACAAGCACAACGAAACCCGTGCCTAGCATTCGAGTCCCACTTCTTCTATTCTCTCTTCTGCTGACCACCATGGTGTCAAGACTGCAGAATCTCTCGTGTCATAGAGATCCGTATCTGTAATATGGCTTCCAAGGGGGCAAGGGTGTGCAAACTTGACTGGCTTGTTCCACTTAGGCGGAGGAGGCTCTTGGGGGATTGTCACTGTTGGTTCACATTCATACTTCACAGCCCCAACTGGCTCCTCGATATCCATTGCCTTTCGCTTGTCCAGTTCCAAGTGCACTTCAGGCTCTTCATCAGTCTCTGCATCCATCTCATAGCACCATGTAGTCTGGGGCTCATAACTTATGGCTTCAGTCACTGGAGGCACACAATCTGGCATTGTTGTCTCTCGTTCAGATACCTCCTCCTTCCTTAAAACCGTGCTAATTTGTTCCACCCAAATCTGAAGATCCTCAATCGATTGCTCTTGCTCAACCAAGGTCTCCTATGTTGATGCTAATGAGTTCCCCCACAAACTATCCAATCCCTCCTTTTCTGTTTTAGCCACGGGCTCGATGTAATGAGTCTCATAGGTAGGAGCATTGTTGATTGGGGCCATCTGATATTGAAAATTTTGGTTCAATTCTTCATGGCTCCTAATCACCTCCTCTTGGTTCGCTAAGCTCATATACATGAAATCCAATGTTAACTGTTCTCCTTGCAAACATGGTGATGGATAAGTGGGGTTTGGTGCATAAGTTGGACTTGGCTCGCATTGTTCTTGATAGCTCATAGGATGTGTCTACCCTTGCTCATCCTCTATCATCAAGGCCCTACTAATTTGCTCTGCCCAGTTCTGGATATTCTTGACTGACTTCTGTTGCTCAATCAAGATGTCCTTCAGTGATATGTCACTTCCTTCCTCCAATCTTGCATTTTCTATGTCACCCTCAAAATTGTATTGAGGCTCGTAAACTGGAGTTTTGAAAGTGCATTCTGGGGCGTAAACGGGATTTGGATCCCCGTATTGGTCTTGATAATAGTCTGATGAAGTGTTTGCTGAAGGGTCTGGGTTATACCCCCACTCTTGTTGATAAGTGGGATAAGGCTCGGTGTAGGAATAACCACCCCCAAACTGCTCCTGTCCATAACTGATAGGCTCCTGATGGCTCGCGTAGCTCCCAGCACCGTAGTCATAGGTCACTGCCGTCTCTCGATTTTGCTGAGCTGAGACAGTATCCAGCTTCCTCGAGAGAACCTCTAGCTGTGCTGCAAGTGTTGCAATTGGGTTGACGCCATCAGTGTATGCTTCCCTTGGTTGCTCTTGCCTTGTACCATTCCATGCATAGAAATTTAAGTCCATTATACCTGAGAAGAGAATAAATGAAGAGAATTAAACAAAATAAAAAAATGTTTAAATTATGACTAATTTGATTGAAACTAATGTTGGCAAACAGTTATCCAATTAATTCCCCGGCAAAGGCGCCAAAAACTTGTTGGTCCGATTAGATGACACAATTAACGCGCAAGTATACGCGGCTAACGAGTAATAAAGTGTAAGTAAAGATCGTTCCTACGGAGAATTAATGGATAATAGGTTGCCAAGGCACTAGCACATAATCATTTCAGTCTTATTTAAACGGATGGTAAAGAGGATGAATTAAACTAAGTTAAACTAGGAAAGAATTAAAACATGCAATAACTAATCCTAGGTTAAATTCAGATAATGAAGACATGGGATTACAATTTCCCCCAACACTTCGTTCGAATCTCTTAACTCTCTCACTTAGAATAATAAGCACCTAGAATTGACAACCGAGAAATCACGCTTACATAATAGCCTCTTTCGATGGACAACTATAAATCTTCCTAATGCGGCATGTAGGTATATGTCTATTCTACACACTATCAAGCAACTAATATCCTGAACAATTAACAAGACACATGTCACGGGAAATCTCATTAACTACTCTATCAATTACCAACTTTCGCATAGGAAGTCATTACGATTAGATTCTCAAATGGTTGCATACGGCATTTAGGTATATTTCTATCCTGAACACTAACAATTTATCAACTCTTTAGGACAATGAATGAGACACACATCACATAATCTCATAGATTACCCGCAAGAATCTCTAACTTTCGTACGATATCATAACTAGGTCTAAACCTATAATCCATTTGTCAAGTTCATATAGGTTCACAAGAAATCAATCTAAAAGCACAAGTTATGATAACCAATTCATAATAATAGCATAGAGAGAGAGCAATCAATACAAACTAAGTGTTGGGTTCCATTGAAACCCCAAAATATAAACTAAGTCATAAATAACTAGTATATATTATCCACAAGTTGATTATACATTATCCAAATACAAAATGATAGCAAAGAGAGTTGAGAGATAGAGCAATGCAAATCTTTGTTCTTCTCTCCAAGCTTGGATCTTTGAATACAACCACTTGCCTCAATCTTCAATACTAACCTAACCCTAGAATCTAACTAACTAATTTTACACTAATCTACTCCTAATCTATCCTAATATAAACAAGAAATGGAAAAGAAAGGAGAAAGGAAAACTAGGGCTTGAACTCCCTAATGGAGGCTGCCTTTAATGCTGCTCACGAGCCCCCTTTAAAGCTTCTCCAGATCATTCAAAAAAAAAGTCAAACAATTTTTTGCTGGGGACAGACACGGCCGCGCGTGCCCCAAGCCTATTCCAGGCGCGGCCGCGCGGCACCAAAAAATTGGAATCTGTAGCTGCTTGCTGGTGCAGGTTTTCCTCGTGTGTTCTTGAGTTGCTTTCTCCTGCCCCTCTTGTATTTGCCTATTATTAGCCTTGCTTGTTACCTCTAGCTTCATGCCACTCCATTACTTTAAGCTCATTTCAGCTCCTTGCCCCATTTAGGCGATCTTTCGCTCTTTTAACGCGCAAGAACTGCTAAGAGAGTTCCTTAACCTGAAAAAACATAAAATAAAGGAAAAACACATTAAACTCACAATTTTACTTAAGTTTAAGCAACCGAATGAGTTGGAAAGTATCTGAATAAGTGGTCCCAAAACCACTTTTCAACTCACGTTATGTGGTTAGTTAGCGAGTTAAGTTTACAAAACACATTGTTAAGTTGAACTTAAGTAAGAAGTTCAACGGTTAAACATAGTGATTATGAAACTAATCGATATTGCAAACGTAATGTAATATGTAGGATAATTGTGGAACGCAATTGTAAATTATAACTTGTGCACGAGGCAAGTTTCCTATCCCTAACTTGTTATTTAAATACAAGTTGTTCTATCCTTTCTTGTTATAATTATGCAAGTTATTTTACTCTCTAAATTCCATATTGAGTAAATATACTATTGAAGTTCATTATTGAAATAATGAGACCTTGACTTAATTGTTCAAGTAAGGTCTATTGAATCTTTCAAATGCTTTAAGTTATTTCTAAAGCATAACTATATAATATAAAGTCTATTGCTATGAGTCATAGTTGATTTGTAATTCTTTAAATTTTGAATTCTAAATTATGGTAAGTTGATTCAACTACCCCTTAGTTGATGATAGTTGAACTCCAAATTTCCCTTTGAGGTTATCCAAACTAAACTTTCTTTAGTGCGGACTTGTTATTAAATACTAAGATGAACAACCCTATTTAATAGGGGAATACCATGCGAAAGCGTTAAGATGTTTGTGCACAATACATGGTACGAAGGGTTGATCCCCCTAAGTACGAGTTAAGAGTCCATATAGTTTAACGACTGTTAAATATTTTAAATAGAAATGTTTATAACCTATGACATAGTTCAAGTTCTTATGACCCTCAGATGAATTCTAAATCTTATTTCTGAGTATCGATGAATGAAATATTATCTATTCAGTTGAAGCTATTCAATACTATGTCATCACTAATGTTTAGTATTTCAAGTGAGCTTTTGTTTGCTCTCTCTTGCATTATATAACCCTTGCAGCTAAAGTTGAGAAAGTTGACGACCCATCAACTAGCCAAGGCAAGAGCAAGATGAACAAGTGAAGACTTGTTTATATTTGACTATGATGTGTAATAAAACTTTAATTGTTTAAGATGTTTTATTTTCCGCATTTGATGTTTATTAAGGTTAGAAACCTGGGAATGATTTGAGAAGTTGTAATTCTTTTTAAAGGAAGTTTTTATTTAATTATTAAGGTTGTAATTTATTTTGCATTCCTTATTTATGGGCAGTAGTTGTGTTTTATTTAGATAGTGAGCACAAAATCTCGTGAAAATGAAGTACCCGGATTTGGGGGTGTCACAGCCACCACTGCTCCCCCTCCGCTTCCTTCTTCTTCTTTACTCCTTGTTTCCCCCAACTTGCGAAAGGTACGATTTCGTTATATGTTTATATTTATTTCCTACATATTTGAATTCCAATGTGCTCATTTGTTTTAGGTTTTCTTTTTCTTTTCCTTACTGCTTATTTGTTTCTTTGTTCATATGAAAAAAGTGATTCTTTGCTATTTGATATGTTTGACCCCTATCAAACATAGCAGTTTATGGTGCTTAATGCTATATTTACACATAAAATGAGTTGGAACTCTGTGAAGAACATGTGAATTTTAGTGATCTATGTATTTTGTTGAGGTTATTAGTAGTGTGTTCATCTAAACAAATAGTCAAACCAATAATATGTCATAGATTTTGTCTCAGGTGTGGCTAGTAACATGCCATAGTTGATCGAGAAAAATAGACCTTTATGAGATCAAGTTGTTTTGTATTTTATTAGTATTTTATTTACCTTTTTTGTTGTGACATTAATAATTTAGCTTTTTGGGTAGAATGGGAGGTCATAAATTTGACTGATGTTGCATTAAAATTTTATTATAATGTTGTGATTGATAGATGATTTTGCATTAAAATTTAAACCTGATAGTTATAATGTACTTATTATTTTCTCCACGTAAGGTACTTTCTGTTTGACAGCGTGTTTCTGATCCTATTGTAAAAATTTGCTTAGTGTTTTGAGCTTTACTTGCGAAAAGACAGAATAGAGAAGCCATCTATAATTGGCCTGGCCATTTGATATAAAAATAACTCTTGTAAGGTTTGTATATAGCGTGTTGGGTTTGTACGTAACGCAATCATGCAATCAAATCACATAAATAGGGCGGAAGCGTAAAAACTAGATTTTCAAAAATTTATACAAACCCATTGCCATGATCATTCTTGTGCATCAATTATCAGTGAATGAGGAAGGAGAAAAACAGAATTATACCTTTGAAGATCCAAGCTTCCTCAGGTACAAGTTCTACTCCTTTGATTCCTTTGATTCCTCTGTAGTGGCTCCTTCCCTTGATCAATGTCAGCCACCCAAATGTTTGGCCTCTAACGGTGATCCACCAAGGAAGATGAAGAACTCAGTAAGATGGGTTATTGGCTTAACCCTTGTTTCTATCTCTATAGAATATGTGTACTCCCAACTCTTGAAAAATTCATGTACCTTATTTCTGATATAAGACTCTTTTATATAGATATTAGGTTAACACTCCTAATCCAATTAGAATAGGGTTTTATTTAATTAATTGCTTTAATTAATTTATATCCTAATCTTTATTAGGATTGAGAGAGAGTACTGATATTATATTAATTCCTAAACTCCTTTAGAATTAAAATAATAATAATAATAATAATATTAATAAGACTCCTCTTATTAATTTATATTTAATATTTCTAAAATATTAAATAATAAACATTAAGCTATTTAATTTATTCTATCATCATAGATTAAATTAATTATACTTAATGCATTATTACTATCATGCCATTATCTTCTTAAATAATTCTTCTTCCTTTTATGGTGTGACCCTTTAGGTTCTCCATATTAAATCGGTTGTGAATAAATCAATTAGAACAATTTTAATCTTATTTAAATAAACAAATTAAACTAATAATCTATTTAATTAAATAACATTTATTCTACAATAGGGATAAGCCTCCCTAGCGATCAACGACTTTCCAGATAATATAGATTTCAACATTAATCATAAAAGAACCTGTGAGTTAATAGTTACCGTACAATTCAATCCTTCCACCATACAATGTCCCAATTAAATATAAGACATGGATTTACTGTCAAGTCTTAATTTATTTAATTATATGTATTTCGATTAGAAAATGCACAACTCCAAATAATGCAAATTAGAAACCTCTTTCTAATTTTATTCTACCTTGGCCAAGGATTCCTGGGTTGTCATTTAAGGAATCACATAGGACATATCTCCTCTTTTACTAGAGGTGGTAGATTCTTTATTGATCATTCATTATCTCCATATGTAACTCATTACACCCAAGCATACCCTATATATGCCTTAAAAGGCCTTATGGAATTAGTCAAAGTATAATTTGTTACATACAAGATACTATGATGATCTCAAGTCCAAGGATCACATGTACTACTATCACATTAGGAATTCCTATTGATAGGCGAGTAAAACTCCATTAGGTATTCCATAGCGAGTCACGTTCAGTGAACTTATTCTCCAATAAGCACCTACATACTTGCTTTAGTGTCTCCACACAAATGATCATGAGATCAGTCATCCTCATCCAATGAGTAAGCAACATATGTACCAATCTATTCGGATTTACTAATCCCCATTTTAGTAATCCCACAATTGGGAACTATTTTAGTTTTTAAGCTTTCTAAGAATTTAGATCTCATTATAATAATCTCATCATGATTCTAAAAGCATTGCTTAAAACTATGGGTTATTTACATATTATAAAAACAGCACCATGTAGATAATTATATGCCTTAAATGAATATTTTATTAATAAATAAATAAATAAGATTGTTTACAAAGTATGTGCTTTATCATCATACATGATTGGCTTGTATGCACACTACTATCAGCGATTACGTAATCAAATCACATAAAAAAAGCGGAAGCGCGATAAAAGAAAGTTTTTAAAATCTTATACAAACCATCACCATGATCATGCATTATGCTTAACTATCAATTCATATATGAAAGAGAATGAGATTAGACTCATACCTTTGTAGATCTAGCTTTCTCATATACGAGTTCTCCTCCAATTCTTTTTCACGTTCAACTTGAATCTACGGGATTGATTCCTTCCTTTTATAAACATTAGCCATCCAAGTGTTTGGCCTTTAGAGGTGATCCACCAAGGAAGAACAATATTCAAGAAGGAGGGTGTATGGCTAAACCCTAGTTAATATCTCTATAGAAATAATGTGCACTCTTCCAACTCTTGGAAATTGTATTAAACCCAAATCAAAATAAGACTCATCTTATTTATAGATGTAAGCAACCCTCCTAAACCTTTTAGGATTAGAGTTTCATTTTAATTAATTAAACTCTTTTAATTAATTCGGCTTCGTAATCTTATTAGGAATAATTAATTAAAATCTTTTAATTAATTTGCCTCCAAATCTTATTAAGAACATGAGAGAGTACTTTTATTAATTAATTCCTAAACTCCTTTAGTAATTAAACTAATAATAATAGTAATAATAACAATAAGACTCCTCTTATTAATTTATATTTAATATTTTCAAAATATTAAATAATAAATAATAAGCCATTTAATTTATTCTATCACAATAGATTAAATTAAATATACTTAACTTATTATTACGATTATGTCATTTGTTTCTTAAATAAATATTTTATGGTGTGATCCTTTAAGTTCTCCATATTAAACCGGTTGAGAATAAATCAATTAAAATAATTTTAATCTTATTTAAATAAATAAATTAACTATTAATTCATATAAATAAATAATATTTATTTTACAATAAGGGTAAGCCCCCTTAGCGCTCAACGACTTTCCAGATAATATTGATTTTAACATTAATCATAAAAGAACTTTTGAGTAATTAATTACCGTACAATTCATTCCTTCCACCATACAATGTCCCAATTAAATATAAGACATGAAATTACTATCAAGTCTTATTTATTTAATTATATGTATTTCGATCCTAAATGCACAAATTTTGATAATGCAAATTAGAAACTACTTTTGGGGCATGTTTCTTGGCGAGATGTATTCCATCGGCATGAGATTTCTCTTAGAATTTTTCATGCTAAACATCTTTAGCATGGAGTTAATATACATTCCTTGGGACAAGCCAAGCATCATTTTAGATCTATCTCTATAGATCTTTATCCTCAAAATATAGGATGTTTCTTCCAAGTCCTTCATGGAGAAGTTTTTAGATAACCAAATTGTGATTGATTGTAACATTGGAATATCATTCGCTATCAGTAATATATCATCAATATATAATACAAGGAATGAAACAGCGCTCCCACTAACCTTCTTGTACACACATGGTTCATCCTCATTTTTTGATAAAATCAAACTCTTTGATTATCTCATCAAAACAGATGTTCCACCTTCGAGAAGCTTGCTTCAATCCATAAATGGATCGTTGCATCTTACAGACTAGATTTGTTTCAACCATTGAAACAAAACCCTCTAGCTGTATCATATACACATCCTCCTCAAGTTTCCCATTGAGAAAGGTCGTTTTCACGTCCATCTGCCAAATCTCATAGTCGTAATAAGCTGCAATCGCAAGCAAAATCCGAATGGACTTGAGCATAGCTACTGGTGAGAAGGTTTCATCATAGTCAACTTCTTGTCTTTGTTTGAAACTTTTGCAACCATTAGGGCTTTATAGGGCTCTACCATGCCGTCCGCTCCAGTCTTTCTTTTTAAAACCCATTTACACCCAATAAGCTTAATGCCTTCAGGTGGTGAAACTAAAGTCCATACTTGGTTCTCATCTATGGAGTCCATCTCGAATTTCTTGGCTTTAAGCCATTTCCTTGAGTCTTTATTACTCATAGCCTGTTCGTAATTCAATGGATCATCATCATCTATGATGCGTACCTCATCGTCATCCTCTGTGACGAATCCATACCTATCAGGTATCTTCGGTACTCATCTAGATTTTCCAGATCTCGTAGTCATTATAAGCTGCAATCGTAAGTAAAATTCTAATAGATTTGAGCATAGCTACTAGTGAGAAGGTTTCATCATAGTTAATTCATTGTCTTTATTTTAAATACATTTTTGCACATAAGTGTCGATATTGGCCTAAAGCCCAATTTATAGCTCAAACTTGTAGAAACATATAATATTTGCAAAAGTATAGAATTTACTGGCACAATAAAGAAAACTGGCACAAGTATAACAATCAATTGCTTGAATAAAAGTCAAACAACGTCTAGAAACTTGTATCAAGTCAAAAATACTTGCACAAAGTCAAGAAACTTGAATAGCATAAAGTTATATATTGCACAGAACTTGCACAGAATAAAATCATGTATAATTTAGAAAACATGCTTTCAATTTAACAAAGTGAATGAATTTAGAAAATTTGCTTAATATAAAAAAATTAAACAAGAGTTAGAAACTTGCCACAAGTAAAACTTGTACAAGATTAGGAACTTGCTTTAAGCACTGCTTATAGCTTATGCTATACTACACTTCAAATGACCTACATAAAATATTAAGGTCAACATACCAATTAGAATTCAAAATGACGCTATACTTTGGTTTACGTTACTTGCATTAGTTTCTTATAATTCGCGTTTTATAAGTGAAGTCCACACGACCAACTTCAAAAACATCTATTGGTGTTGCGGCGTTCAGAAACATCACCAATCTTATAATCATCCTCCATGTATATTTATATTAAGTCTATTTCATATTTAAAAATGTCAAATTCATTGGAATCGAATCACTTTTTAAGTTCATTACCACTTGACATTGCATTTGGACGTTCGTACGTCACACGCCCTATAACGACTCCAAAATTCTTACAATATAATTCTCATTCTCGATCGTTACCAATACAACTTTAATCTATCTTTACATCATTATTCGATATTAAAATCACTAAAAATACAGAATATTTAAAACTTTTATACAATCTTTCTTTATTGTCCTGAATAGCAACCTTTACATTACTACTATTGGATTCAATTTTATTATATGAATCGCTTCTTCTAAGTTACTATACAAAGTATTACATCACAAGCAATATCCACTATACATCGAATAACTCAACTTTACAACTTTAACAAGTATAATACATCCAAAACAAACACATTACTCATCTAGAATAAATAATTTCTTGCATCGCTATTGATCTTAACATTCAATTAGCACGCATCATTACCTTGCATCCTTGACCTGCAAAAGTGGTTATTTGCAAAAGTGAGCTCGACAGCTCAGCAAGACCTAATAGTTTTCATGCATCACATAGCACATAGTAACATGCTCAACATACATCTCATAATCATCAAAGTAATATGGCATACATGCTTTAATTCACATAACAAATATAAAGATTGAGTTCCTTACTCACTCAACATTCTTTAATCAATCAATGTAGTCATAAATTGACTTTAACATTTCATGCTTGCAACATATATAACATATCATGCTCTTTGCAAAATAATTTAAAACAGTTCATCATCAAGTTCACGTAGAAAATAGGAACTGAAGACTTGCCTTGATCGTTGTTTACCAATAACAGTTTAACTACTTACATCTATCTGCACTTCACGTGCCCTTCAACTCTTAGAATAGAATATGATTAACAACTTTGATTAACAATCTTCTTCTTTCTCCTTGATTCTTAAAAATCTTCTCAACTCCTTAAAAAATTTATTCTCTTCTCAACTTTCTTTGATCTCTCTTATCTGTTTCTCCCTTTCTCTTTTCTTCTTTTAGTTTAGGCTTAGAATAACTTAGCGTAAACTCATATAACTGATAATACGTATACTAATATAATATAACTACTAATTAATTAACCCATATAATAAATATATTAATTATACTTAATATATGAGTTACAAAGTTTATAATTTAAAAACCCCTAAGGCTTGTTTGACAAAACAAGTTATTTTAAAAACAGATTTTTAGTAGTTAAGACCCCGTTTAGCAAAACGGATTTAAAACAATGCAAGGGCCTTGTTTGGGAAAATAGTTTTAAAAAACTCTTTTTATTCTTTTAATAAATCTTTTAACACATCTTTTTTAATGTTATCTTTTAATTAATTAAATCTTAACATTAATTTAATTAATTAAAAGTTTAACATCAATTAATCACATAAAATTATCACATTATAATTACTCGCTAATTATAACTTCATGTAACAATTACCACATCACTACATCTAATTTAATTATCTCAATTAAATTAGAACTATAACATAAAATTATTACATATTAATTAAATTAAATATTAAGTAATCATTTAATTAATATAATACACTTAATTACATTACTCCATATTAATCACATAATTATTTATTTAATAAATAATTCAATTAAAATATTTATTTTAATTCAATAAATATAAAAATTAATATTTAAAATCCTCTTCACATGTAAATAAATCCCCTTTTTTTATAGTTTAAGGAACCCAAAAATAATAAGTAACATTTTTCATAATATCCTGATACCGTACTGTAGAAATGATACGTTGAGGATTTCGTCATTACATGACGTCGTCATACTACATCATACCATAGTGGGCTGACGATCATACGATCACATCCAACATTAGGTTTAACTGCATTGATAACTTTCTCGATTATTGTTTCTACACCATATCAAATGATGCATATATAAAATATATTTTGAAATTTTAAAATTATTTTTGTCTAGCTGAAGCAATTAGCATAGACATGTGAATAATAGCACTATTTTAAAATTTCATTGGTTTCATCATTTGATCCAATGTTTTTCAAGAAAAAACAGAAGTGCAACATCAGCACGAAGTCAATAAATTTCTAAAATCTAGTAAAGCTAGGAGATTTAGAATATCAAAATTTTCTCCATCAATATAACTTACTCCACCATTAGTTAATCATTTTATCAATCTTAAATAACATCAATGCTTTCTATACCATAATCTATCTATACTTAGTATAGTTCATTGAACTTACCACACTTTGCATGTTCAGGAACTTGCGACAATAATATGAGTTTAAGAACTTGTCCTAGCAATACGTAGTCAAAGAACTGATCAGAGACTGTCCATATGCTTAGGGGTTTAAAAACATACATACGACTATGAATCACGAACTTACCATAAGTATGAGTTTTAAGAACTCGCCTAACCTTAAGATCATCTAATGTAATCTTAATATCATCTAATCTAATCTCTATTGACTCTAACTATCAAATATAAACATGGGATAAGAATCACCTTCTCACCATATATATATCGATAGCGCGACAACAACATTCCAATGATTATCAATATGATAAACCAAGTGTACGCACAAAATCCCTGCCAATACAGAGGTTTGTACAACTCAGCCACCACATAAGTTCTCAATTGAAATCCCACTTAACTCTATCTTACTTATAACGTCTCGCTCTATACTCGATAAAGACTTCTGTATCTCATCATTTATAACTCCTCTTGAGTTTATCTCGTACTATATCATAGTACATTCTCGTTATAACATCAAACTATAACTATTCAATCATTACAGACCATCTATCTTTTACAACTTTAAAAGATCATGCCATGATCTTATTCTATAATCATCTTCTTATGATTCTTTTCTGATCTCATTATCATTTTGTTTTAAAACTTCTTATCTTAGCTTTCATCATATCATACTATGATTTTATTTATGCTTTTAATCTTGTAGACTTTGTCTATTCATCGTTATTCGTCATCTTTATTATTGGAGTTAGGCAACTCCTGATTCTTATCTACATATCTCTTCAAGATTCTTCTTTGAATCTTCTTGTTTATTTATTAACTCTTCCTTTAAGAATTTAATATCATTCACGTTACTCAATATTTTATTCAAGTTTTATCCCTCGCCATTCTAATCTTCTTCTTATAACATTTTAAGGACTTAACTCATCCTATACATCTACGTATACGACAAGAATCACCTTTTCATTATCCTACAATACTTAATAGATTACATAATAATATCAAATAAAGACGTATTACATAACCCTACTTAAGTTTAAACATAGTTCTGAATCGATCTTAATACATTATCATAGTTGTCATAATACAACACCAGAATTTCTAAACCATAAAGGGACTAGCTAGTAGGTAGCCTTGCCCTTGCCCTTGTCGGTGCCCGAAGGTCCGCCCTGTTCTGCCTTGACTGAAATATTTTTAGGGAAAGCAAGAATGAGCACAAATTGTCCAGCAAGTAATATACGATAAGGGTGAAGAATTTTATAACACGAGTTTAAAATATCAAGGTATACTCTCGATGATAATCAAGAGTTTGAAAAATAACATCATGAACAACGAGTACCAACAATTCTCAAATTAAATCCTTGGAATATGAAACGATGGTTCATTATAGACCAACAAATATATATGAATTCAAAGGCAATCAACGTATCCAACTGGATAAATTAATTTATACTGAGCAGTCACTAAGGACTATTGAACATCTACTAGAATTATCAATATTAAACTGATAACCCAAAAATAAGTATGATAGATGATCAGTCTACAATTGTAACGACCCCAAAATTCTTTCAATATAATTCTCATTCTCAATCGTTAATAATACAACTTTAATATATATTTATATCATTATTCGATATTAAAATCACTAAAAATGCAGAATATTTAAAACTTTTATACAATCTTTCTTTATTGCCCTGAATCGCAACCTTTACATTACAAATATTTTATTCAATTCTATTACATGAATCGCTTCCTCTAAGTTACTATACAAAGTATTACATCACAAGCAATATCCACTATACATCGGCTAGCTCAACTTTACAACTTTAACAAGTATAATACATCCAAAACAAACACATTACTTATCTAGAATAAATAATTTCTTGCATCGCAATTGATCTTAACATTAAATTAGCACGCATCATTACCTTGCATCCTTGACATGCAAAAGTGGTTATTTGCAAAAGTGAGCTCGACAGCTCAGCAAGACCTAACAGTTTTCATGCATCACATAGCACATAGTAACATGCACAACATATATCTCATAATCATCAAAGTAATATGGCATACATGTTTTAATTCACATAACAAATATAAAGATTGAGTTCTTTACTCACTCAACATTCTTTAATCAATCAATGTAGTCATAAATTGACTTTAACATTTCATGCTTGCAACATATATAACATATCATGCTCTTTGCAAAATAATTTAAAACAGTTCATCATCAAGTTCACGTAGAAAATAGGAACTGAAAGACTTGCCTAGATCGTTGTTTACCAATAACAGTTTCACAGCTTACAGCTATCTGTACTTCACGTGCCCTTCAACTCTTAGAATAGAATATGATTAACAACTTTGATTAACAATCTTCTTTCTCCTTAATTCTCAAAAATCTTCTCAACTCCTTAGAGAATTTATTCTCTTCCCAACTTTCTCTGAACTCTCTTCTCTGTTTCTCCCTTTCTCTTTTTTTCCTTTAAGTTTAGGCTTAGAATAACTTAGCGTAAACTCATATAACTGATAATATGTATACTAATATAATATAACTACTAATTAATTAACCCATATAATAAATATATTAATTATACTTAATATATGAGTTACAAAGTTTAGAATTTAAAAAGCCCTAAGGCTTGTTTGGGAAAACAAGTTATTTTAAAAACAGATTTTTAGTAGTTAATGCCTCGTTTGATAAAATGGATTTAAAACAATGCAAGGGCCTTGTTTGATAAAACGGTTTTAAAAAACTCTTTTTATTCTTTTAATAAATCCTTTAACACATCTTTTTAATGTTATACTTTAATTAATTAAATTTTAACATTAATTTAATTAATTAAAAGTTTAACATTAATTAATCACATAAAATTATCACATTATAATTACTCGCCAATTATAACTTCATGTAACAATTACCACATCACTACATCTAATTTAATTATCTCAATTAAATTAGAACTACAAAATAAAATCATTACATATTAATTAAATTAAATATTAAGTAATCATTTAATTAATATAATACACTTAATTACATTACTCCATATTAATCACATAATTATTTATTTAACTCAATAAATAATTTAATTAAAATATTTATTTTAATTCAATAAATATAAAAATTAATATTTAAAATCCTCTTCACATGTAAATAAATCCCCTTTTTTTATAGTTTAAGGAACCCAAAAATAATAAGTAAATCTTTTCATAATATCCTGATACCGTACCGTAGAAATTATACGTTGAGGATTTCGTCATTACATAACGTCGTCATACTACATCATACCATAGTGGGCTGACGATCATACGATCACATCCAACACTAGGTTTAACTGCATTGATAACTTTCTCGACTATTGTTTCTACACCATATCAAATGATGCATATATAAAATACATTTTGAAAATTTAAAATCATTTTTGTCTAGCTGAAGCAATTTGCGTAGACATGTGAATACTAGCACTATTTTAAAATTTCATTGATTCCATCATTTGATCCAATGTTTTTCAAGAAAAAAACAGAAGTGCAACATCAGCACGAAGTCAATAAATTTCGTAAATCTAGCAAAGCTAGGGGATTTAGAATATCAAAGCTTTCTCCATCAATATAACTCTTTACTCCACCATACTTAATCATTCTATCAATCTTAAATAAAATCAATATTTTCTATACCAAAACCTTTCTATACCCAGTATAGTTCATCGAACTTACCACACTTTGGAAGTTCAGGAACTTGCCACAATAATATGAGTTTAATTACTTGTCCTAGCAATGCGTAGTCAAAGAACTGATCAGAGACTGTCCATATGCTTAGGGGTTTAAAAACATACAAACGACTTTGAATCACGAACTTACCATAAGTATGAGTTTTAAGAACTCGCCTAACTTTAAGATCATCTAATGTAATCTTAACATCATCTAATCTAATCTCTATTGACTCTAACTATCAAATATAAACATGAGACAAGAATCACCTTCTCACCATATATATATTGATAGTGCGACACCAACATTCTAATGATTATCAATATGATAAACCAAGTGAACGCACAAAATCCCTGCCCATACAGAGGTTTGTACAACTCAGCCACCACATGAGTCCTCAATTGAAATCCCACTTAACTATATCTTACCTATAATGTCTCGCTCTATACTCGATACAGACTTCTGTATCTCATCGTTTATAACTCCTCCTGAGTTTATCTCGTACTATATCATAGTACATTCTCGTTATAATATCAAACTATAACTATTCAATCATTACAGACCATCTATCTTTTACAACTTTAAAAGATCACGCCATGATCTTATTCTATAATCATCTTCTTATGATTCTTTTTGTAGACACTAGAAATTTTCCTTGCCCCAATACCAACCCAGTAGGAGGGCAAAACCGTCAATCAATCCAAATTCGGCCACCAATGCCGGTCCATCAACCTAAATCTAATTCCCAATATCGGTAATCAAGCTCCGACAGTCAATCGGGCCATCAATTAAGCTTTGACAGTTAATCGGACCATCAATCAAGTTCCGATAGTCAATTGGATCATTAAGCTCAAACCCGGGCTCAACCTGGAAGGTCAAAATCAACCCCAGTCTCAACCCGGGAAGTTAATTCAACCCTGACAGCAACCCGGGAGGTATCAATAAACCCCGGTCTCAACCTGGGAGGTATTAATAAACCCCGGTCTCAACCCGGGAGGTACCAATCAACCCCGACCTTACTATCGAGACATGTCAAGCCATCTCCAGTTTTAATTTCTGGAAAAATAGTTCATCCCCTGCGGCAACCTGCGAAGTTAAACTCAACCCCGGTCTGAACCCGGGAAGTGCAAGTCGTCCCCGGTCTCAACTCGGGACGTCAGGTCAACTTCAGACATCAACCTGAAGCATCAAAACAACTCCAGAGCAAAACCTGGAATGACCCCGTCAGCCTCAAAGACAACCCTGAGGTCAAAAGACTCGACTGAAGATCCAAGTTTTGGAATCAGCTCCCGAAAGTCAACTAGCGACCATACCGACACTACAGGTAGCCCCGGGTAGGGTACAACGGTCATTTCATCAACTCTCAACTGACTTGGTCAAACTCAAGCCAAATCGATACCGCCAAATTCAGAATGAACCCTAATGACAATCCCGAGTGGCAACTACGCAAGACAGCTCAATGGATAAACTGCGGGGAATCAAAGACCTGGTTATGAACCCGTCTTCCTGGACCCAAAAAATGTTTTTTCCCATCTCATTGCAACACTCTTGGCGAGAGATTTTCGAAAAGGTATCACACGCCTCAAACGGACGCTCCGATCAAAAGTTTGAAAGTTTTTGACAGGACATCGCATTGGTCAGAGTGCACGTACTTCGAGATGACCACGTCGGGCACGTGGGCCCCACCTAGGGGAGCCGCAACTCTACTTGCGACTGCCGTAGGTAGAGTGGAGGTTCCCTGGCCTATAAATAAACGTGCCCCCCGTTCATTCCAAAAAAAGCCAGAACGCAGCGAAGCTCTGACAGTTTGATTTTTCGACTTTTACACCTCTTCCAAACCCAAATATTTTCACTCTAACACGTAGATATACCCATATACTACCACATATCAGAAAACCATCGGTAGATTTGGACGTTTAAAGCCTACGATTTGGCAAAAAGCCCGTATTACAATCCATTGTAAGTATTTTTACGATCAGAAAGTCAATACTACTACTTTGCACTGCTTTACACTTGCACACAAAGTTTCATTTTCTAAATATGCCCAGAACTTAGTTCTGTGGCTGTTTTCATCTAAAATTAATATATTTTTGTACATAAACTCCGTTTTCAAAATTTCTACAACTCGGATTAACGATCCGTCAGCTCCAGCAGCTTCAATGCACTAGCATGCACATTCTGGCAACTTCGCCGGACTAGGTTATCTTTTTTGTCCAGGTTTGGCCCTCTTTTGTATATATTTAACTGCAAATGTACTAACATTTCAATTCTGTCAAGCCCGTATGTCAAATTCGAGGTAGTTTACCGCTTATATATATATTTACGCATATATAAGCGACATTCACCATCACTGGTACTCATATCAGTCCTGGTTGACTACATTTCTGTCAATATATATATATATATATATATATATATATATATTTCAGTCGACCTGGACTATTTTGTGGACATTTTACTGCTTTTGCACACTTTCCCATACTGGGTGCTCTCCCCAGTCACTGGGTGACTACTTTTCTATCAATTTCAATTACAGTACGAGCACCGGCGTGAAAACCCATTGCCCTTTTTACTGCTTTTATATATATATATTTATTTCTGTCACAGCCTGGATTATTTCGTGGCTTTTTACAGTTTTTATAAATATATATATATATATATATATATATATATATTAATTCAAGTCCAGGCTTGCGAGTGAAAACCCATCGCCCTTTTACAGTGTTTATATATATATAACTATATATATATATTACTTTATTCAATTTATTCAACTGCTGCTTTTAACATTCATTTGTATATGAATTTGCACTGATTTTTCTGTGGGCGAACTAGATTTATCCAAATCTCGCCAATTCTAGTTTTCAACGGTTCAAACAGGTCCCGACAGAACCTGGAAGCTATAATGACTGAGATTTCATTAAATCTAGTTATTTTTATAATTTCAACTTCAAAAGCAACCTCGCGTCCCTTAGATCACGATCTAGTGGGAACGAGACGTTTCGGCCGTGCGGGCCGGGATTTACTGAATGAATCCCTGGTTCTGGCTATCTTGGGATATTTATCTACTTCTGTACAAATTTGAATTGTGCAGGTTTTCTAGCCACTCATATATGAGCCTAGGAATCATGGGATTCATGATCAAACTGATCAGAATCTAATTCCCATGTTGGACAAACTCCGATTTACAAATGTACCCTGCCGGTTTTTTTTTGTAAAATGTACATGCACAGACCTTAAAACGTTATCCGGATTTAAGGTCTCAACATAGTGAAAATATGGATTGTCGTGTCAGCGTCCCTCCGATGGTTTTCATACCCATGAGGAGATCGACACTTTATATTTCTGTGGTCAAGGATGCTTCACAGCCCGACAAATCACTATTTGCATGTAGCCTTAAGGCTATAAAGATAAAATTGAGAGTAGCGATATGCTTCAATTCCTATGTCAGCGTAAGGGTTTGATAAAAATAGCTTTTAAAACATCACTGTCAATTCAATTCAAAAGCTTTTGCAAATCAAAGTAAATGCTTTTTTGAAAATCAAATCAAAGAATAATTTTTAAATCAAATCAAACCCTTCGTATATAGGCTCAACGAAGTCTGTCAAAGCTTTTAATCAATTAATTAAGGCCCAATTTTCAAATAACATTCACTCACGCATTCCAGTTTTAAGGGAAATATTGAAAAGATTATTGTACCGTGTTTACACGGGAGTCGTGGGGTGCCTAACACCTTCCCTACACTTATCCAAGCCCCCAAACTCAAAACTCCGATTTCAAAGATCAAGTTTAGACAGTGTCTAGCAATTGAGCCTCTTTTCAAATCAAATTCGGTTGAGTTGGTACAACCATTTTTAAAACTATCAACTGGCGACTCTATTTAAATCAAATCGTCGACATATACACATATTGGCCTCTTTTCTAAAAAACCCTTCAAAATCTTTTTTTCAATAAAAAGAATAAGGGTAGAGATAACTTATGAAGATCGATTTAGAAAAACCAGGTTATGAACCGACCCACGGTATTTCTTGAATTTTTCAGCGTCGACCCTTTTCTTATCTCATTATCGTTTTGTTTTAAAAATTTCTTATCTTACCTTTCACCATATCATACTATGATTTCATTGATGCTTTTAATCTTATAGACTTTGTCTATTCATCATTATTCGTCATCTTTATTATTGGAGTTAGGCAACTCCTGATTCTTATCTACATATCTCTTCACGATTCTTCTTTGAATCTTCTTGTTTATTTATTAACTCTTCCTTTAAAAATTTAATATCATTCACGTTACTTAATATTTTATTCGAGTTTTATCCCTCGCCATTCTAATCTTTTTCTTATAACATTTCTAGGACTTAACTCATCCTATACATCTACGTATGTGAAAAGAATAACCTTTTCATTATACGAAACTTAAACTTAACTTCTTATTCTTTTAATCTAAGGTCATAGCCTAAGGTATTCTTACTTAAGGTGTATAACCTATCAGCTCTGATACCAACTGTAACGTCTCCAAAATTCTTACATTATAATTCTCATTCTCGATCGTTAACAATACAACTTTAATCTATCTTTACATCATTATTTGATATTAAAATCACTAAAAATACAGAATATTTAAAACTTTTATACAATCTTTCTTTATTATCCTGAATCGCAACCTTTATATTACAAATATTTGATTTAATTCTATTACATGATTCGCTTCCTCTAAGTTACTATACAAAGTATTACATCACAAGCAATATCCACTATACATCGGATTGCTCAACTTTACAACTTTAACAAGTATAAAACATCCAAAATAAACACATTACTCATCTAGAATAAATCATTTCCCGCATTGCTATTGATCTTAACATTCAATTAGAACGCATCATTACTTTGCATCCTTTGACCTGTAAAAGTGGTTATTTGCAAGAGTGAGCTCAGCAAAACCTAACAGTTTTCATGCATCACATAACACATAGTAACATGCTCAACATACATCTCATAATCATCAAAGTAACATGGCATACATGCTTTAATTCACATAACAAATATAAAGATTGAGTTTCGTACTCAATCAACATTTTTTAATAATCAATGTAGTCTTAAATTGACTTTAACATTTCATGCTTGCAACATATATAACATATAATGCTCTTTGCAAAATAATTATAAATAGTTCGTCATCAAGTTTACGTAGAAAATAGGAATTAAAAGACTTACCTTGATCGTTGTTTACCAATAACAGTTTAACAGCTTACAGCTATCTGCACTTCACGTGCCCTTAAACTCTTAGAATAAAAGATTATTAACAACTTTGATTAACAATCTTCTTCTTTCTCCTTGATTCTCAAAAATCTTCTCAACTCCTTAGAGAATTTCTTCTCTTCTCAACTTTTTCTGAACTCACTTCTCTGTTTCTCCCTTTCTCTTTTCTTCTTTTAGTTTAGGCTTAGAATAACTTAGCGTAAACTCATATAACTAATAATACGTATACTAATATAATATAACTACTAATTAATTAACCCATATAATAAATATATTAATTATACTTAATACATGAGTTACAAAGTTTGGAATTTAAAAAGCCCTAAGGCTTGTTTGGCAAAACAAGTTATTTTAAAAACATATTTTTAGTAGTTAAGGCCCCGTTTGGCAAAACGGATTTAAAACAATGCAAGTGCCTTGTTTGGGAAAATAGTTTTAAAAAACTCCTTTTATTCTTTTAATAAATCCTTTAACACGTCTTTTTAATATTATCCTTTAATTAATTAAATTTTAACATTAATTTAATTAATTAAAAGTTTAACATCAATTAATCACATAAAATTATCACATTATAATTACTTACTAATTATAACTTCATGTAACAATTACCACATCACTACATCTAATTTAATTATCTCAATTAAATTAGAACTATAACATAAAATCATTACATATTAATTAAATTAAATATTAAGTAATCATTTAATTAATATAATACACTTAATCACATTACTCCATATTAATCACAATATTATTTATTTAACTCAATAAATAATTCAATTAAAATATTTATTTTAATTCAATAAATATTAAAATTAATATTTAAAATCCTCTTCACATCAATTCATATATTTCACAATATATGACATGTATACACATACTCAAACTCAAAACATCAGATAATAAGAATTTTATTTATTAAATTCTCATTTATAAATTCTTAAAAATTCGGGATGTCACATCCTTCCCTCCTTATAAGGATTCCGTCCTCGGAATCAACGAAACCTCCCTTACTCAGTTTTCACAAAATCTTTTTCACAATTTTATTGTTGAATAACTTCAACACGTTAACTTAACAACATTTATCTATATCTTCCTCCATTCATTTCTTCAACAACTTTTAGATTTTATTACATAACCTTCAATTAAACACAATCATATATCAAATATTATATATATTCTTTAACTCGTTCATTTTCTTTCTAAGGATCATTACTATATACTCTACCCGTAGAATTCATATACTACATAATTCACTATCTTATAAGTATTTGGGTTATCACACGCCCGACTTGTTTAACCCGAACGACCCACCAACATGCCTTTATGTACGATTGATAAGTCCAATTCAACTAACATTCCTTGTTTTGCATTCCCCTTGACCATATTCCCAAAGTTCAATGATTAGAAATACTAGTCCACCATGGCTTGACACCATGGCGTTCCGAAGAAACCGCTATGGTTTGCCTCTACTTACATAATAGTCCTAAAAATTCCCAATTTGGTTCCTGCTCTCAACCTCAAATCTCAAAACTTAAAGAATAAAAGTTGTATGTCTACTTCTTAGCATTCCAGATCATCTTAATTCACCTTAATCGGAGTTCAGATGAAAAAGTTATGCCCGCTTTACTTAAGGACTACAAAAATGTCCAGATGGAAAACTACGAGCTCGCCCCCGGCGAGCTCCCCAGTGAAATGAGCTTGCCCCGACGAGTTTTCCTCTGCCCTATTCATTTTAGCTTCCCTGAGTTGATTTCCTTAGACACGACTACTTTAAAATGTCATAACTTCGTCATTTGATAACGGAATGAGTCCGTTCTTGAGCATATGGCTCACACACGCTATATTTTATATCATTTCAATGAAATTCTAAATCTGTGAATTCATTTACTAGTTTTCACCATTCGTTCGGAAGTCGTTCCAAACTTCGTTTAACTTCCGACCTAATTTACTAACATTTCCGCTATAACATCGTTATAGCTCATTTTTAATCCGTTCTACATGGAATATGACATTATCTTCTATATGCATATTACCATATTTTCCTAACTTCCATTATTGTTAGGTTTGTATGAAATAATGGGCGTAACCAAATTGCAAAAATAGCGGAAGCATGGTATATCAGAGTTAAAAAAAAATTCTACAAACCAATTACCCGAATCATCCTTTATGCACATTTATTAATTAAAACGAAATAAAAGGAGATTAGATTTATACCCTTATAGAACTAGATTCCACAGGTACGAGTTCAACTCCTTGTTCTTCGCGATCTCCTTGAATATCCGGGATTGATTCCTTCCTTTGATCAACGTTAGCCACCCAAGTGTTTGGCCTCTAGAGGTGATCCACCAAGGAAGATGAATTGTTCAAGAAGGAGGGTGGTTGGCTAAACCCTAGTTTTCTATTATCTATAGAAAATGAGTACTCTCCAACAATTGGAATTGCATCTATAGATATCTAACATAAGACTCCTCTTATATAGATATTGGCCAATTCTTCTAATCCTATTAGAAATAGGGTTTCATTTAATTAATTAGGCTTCCCAACACATTGGGATTAATTAGTTAAACTCCTTTAATTAATTTGTCTCCTGATCTTATTAAGAATAAATGAGAGTACTTATATTAAATTAATTCCTAAATTACTTTAAAAATTAAAGTAATACTAATTGTAATAATATTAATAAGACTCCTCTTATTAATTATATTTAATATTTTCAAAATATTAAATAATAAACATTAAGCTATTTAATTTATTCTATCACCATAGATTAAATTAATTACACTTAACATATTATTACGATTATGCCATTACCTTCTTAAATAGTTATTCTTCCTTTTATGGTGTGACCCTTTAGGTTCTCCATATTAAACCGGTTGTGAATAAATCAATTAGAACAATTCTCATCTTATTTAAATAAATAAATTAAACTAACAATTCATTTAAATAAATAACATTTATTCTACAATAGAAATAAGCCTCCCTAGCGATAAACGATTTTTCAGAAAATATAGATTTCAACATTAATCATAAAAGAACCTGTGAGTAAATAGTTACCGTATAATTCAATCCTTCCATCATACAATATCCCAATTAAATATAAGACATGGAATTACTGTCAAGTCTTATTTTATTTAATTATATGTATTTCCATTAGAAAATGCACAACTCCAAATAATGCAAATTAGAAACTCCTTTCTAATTTCATTCTGCCTTGGTCAAGGACTATTGGGTTGTCATTTAACGAATCACAAAGGACATATTTCTTCTCTTACTAGAAGTGGTAAATTCTTTATTGATCATTCATTATCTCCATATGTAACTTATTACACCCAAGCATACCCTTTGATCACTCTTAGGACATGAGTTTCAACGGCAGTGCCCTCGGTCATCCAAGATCGGAAACGTTCTTTAGATATCTCATATCTTGCAGTCCTACTTTGTTCATCATACAACTCTTTGAGGTGAAACAACATAGTAGGAGCATCCATGTTTTCACGTTGACGCTGAAGCTTGTTATTCATGGATGCGAGCATGATGCATTGAGCCACAGATGCATCATCCTGCCACTTTACAATAGTGACAATCTCTTCCTCAGAGGCTGTTTCTGGAACAGTTCCAGGGACAGGTGAATTTAGGACATAAGAAATCTTTTCAGCAGTGTGAACTATTATCAGATTCCTTAACCAGTCCATGTAATTCGGTCCGGTCAGTTTGTTAGCATCAAGTATGCTACACAGTGAAATTAGTGATTTTGATATTTTTAAATTTCTGCATGTGAAAAGATAATATTTTAGCAAACATTCATTTAATTAATTATTTACACACCAAAATAAATTAGGTCTTATTTTAAATTGGTATCTCCCACTATTTTCTTCAAACTATATTACCTTTACTTATATAGTTCGGCAAAATCTAATTAAAGATTTGCTAGTGAGAAAAGTGATCATATTTCAAATGTATATAGCCTTGTGTGTGCACAACAAACTATATATAATTAAATAGGTAGACAGCTCTTATCAATTACATCATCATGTAACTCCTTGTATTTTGTCTCTTAGATCAGAATGTCAAGTGTGTGCACATCCGAACTAAAATGATTTAAGTTAAATCCAACCTAGCACTCCTTATATTTAAAAAAGAAAAATATTGTCCTTGTGTGTGCACAAAAAAATAATATTGTTCAATTTTCTTTATAAGCATCAAATGTGATTAAATTAACCTCATAATACTTAATACTTGCCTTGTGTGTGCACAACAAACTTATATTAAATATTTAATACCCTACTAATTTTATCATGCTAGAAGGCGACGTTCGATATTCCAAATATCTTTGAACGCTTTAGATTTAATATAATTTCTTTGAGATATTTGTTATTATTGGTCTCATCTTGTTTAGCGTGTATGCACACACACACACACACACACACACACACACACACACACACATATATATATATATATATATATATATATATATATATATATATATAATACGCGTCATTTTATAAAACATGCGAAGCATGTTTGCATAAAATATAATATATATTATACTTAGCAAGCACATATAGAATATTATATTCTACCCGGATTGATTATGGACTTTTATTCTAGTTTGGTTCACTAGAGCCATCAAGTGAACCAAAAGGTTAAACCTAGGATTGCAAGAATTAAATTTAAATGTAACTATTACATTTAAACCCGGCTCCATTACAAACATGTCTTCACGCGCTCCTTGCTCCTTGGTCACCAATTTTTTCAAGATAATTCTAACTAGTCCTACTACATAATTTTTTTTAATTTAAATAGAAACCTTGACCAGCAATCATGGGAAAGTACATAAGAGGGAGATAGAATTTTACATCAAGAAAAATTAGAGAAGACGAGGTATGCAGACCCTATTTAATAAAACTCATTCATTCAAGCATTCAACTAATATACAATCCAATCACATTGGTCAATAGTCCATAATTATCTCCATTTATTTTTATACATATCACCATATACATCAATAAATAAAATATTTAATATATACATTGATATCGATTTAATGGGAAATCTTAGTTAGTTTCGGAAACCAATTTTAACTCTAATTAGTTATCATGGAATCCAATTCCAACTCTAATTAGTTAACATGAAATCCAATTCTAATTAAAATAATCATCTTTATTTTAATCTAATTCCAAATCTAATAAAATCCTTTATTAATCTAGAATTACATAAAATATTTATTTGTAATTTTTAATTGAAAAAAACCTTTTATCTATAAAAATTAAAATAATTTTTTTCTGGTGGGGTGGCAATGCAGCGATGCCAGTGAATTGGCATCCGGCGCTGCCGCGCCACGTCATCATCGACTGGGATACGGGGTCGGCGCTGCAGCGCTGCGAATGAACTAGCATCCGATGCTGCAGCGCCACATCACCTTTAGGAACACGGAGCCGGCGCTGCTGGAAGGCTTGTGACTGGCGCTGCAACGCCGCTTGGCAGTGTCCGTTTTCCTGGTTCGCGAATAGGGCTGTTTTTCTTCGAAAACAAAATTCCTAGCTAACTGTTATGCCAAATTAAATTGTTTAAAACACATATCAATATATATATATATATATATATATATATATATATCAAATCTAGATAATTAATAACTCGTATAATGGTTTGGCTCTGATACCACTGCTAGATTTGTATGAAATCGTGGGCGCAATCAAATTGCAAAAATAGCGGAAGCATGGTATATCAGAGTTTAAAAAATTTCCACAAGCCAAGTACCCGGATCATCATTTATGCCCATTTATTAATTAAAACAAAATAGAAGGAGATTAGATTCATACCCTTGTAGAACTAAGTTTCCACAAGTACGAGTTCAACTCCTGGTTCTTCGCTATCTCCTTGAATAACCGGGATTGATTCCTTCCTTTGATCAACGTTAGCCATCCAAGTGTTTGGCCTCTAGAGGTGATCCACCAAGGAAGAGAAATTGTTCAAGAAGGATGGTAGTTGGCTAAATCCTAATTTTTTATTCTCAATATAAAAGGAGTACTCTCCAACAATTAAAATAACATCTACAGATATCTAACATAAGACTCCTCTTATATGGATATTGGTTAACCCTTTTAATCCTATTAGAAATAGGGTTTCATTTAATTAATTAAACTCCTTTAATTAATTAGGCTTCCCAACAGTGGGATTAATTAATTTGCCTCCTTTAATTAATTTGCCTCCTAATCTTATTAGGAATAAATAAGAGTACTAATATTAAAGTAATTCCTAAACTCATTTAAAAATTAAAATAATAATAATTGTAATAATATTAATAAGACTCCTCTTATTAATTTATATATGTAATATTTTCAAAATATTAAATAATAAACATTAAGCTATTTAATTTATTCTATCACCATAGATTAAATTAATTACACTTAATGTATTATTACGATTATGCCATTACACTCTTAAATAATTATTCTTCCTTTTATTATGTGACCCTTTAGGTTTTCCATATTAAACCGGTTGTGAATAAATCAATTAGAACAATTCTAATTTTATTTAAATAAATAAATAAAATTAATAATTCATTTAAATATATAACATTTATTCTACAATAAGGATAAGCCTTCCTAGCGATCAACGGCTTTCCAGATAATATAGATTTCAACATTAATCATAAAAGAACGTGTGAGTAAATAGTTACCGTACAATTCAATCCTTCTACCATACAATGTCCCAATTAAATATAAGATATAAAATTACTGTCAAATCTTATTTTATTTAATTATATGTATTTCGATTAAAAAATGCACAACTCCAAATAATGCAAATTAGAAACTTCTTTCTAATTTTATTCTGTCTTGGCTAAGGACTACTGGGTTGTCATTTAACGAATCACATAGGATATATCTCTTCTTTTACTAGAAGGGATAGATTCTTTATTGATCATTCATTTACACCCAAGCATACCCTTTGATATACCTTAAGGGTCTTAAGGAATAAGTCAAAGTATAATTCATTACACATAAGATACTATGATAATTTCAAGTCAAAGGATCACTTGTACTACTATCACATTAGGAATTTCTATTGACAGGCGAGTAAAACTCCATTAGGTATTCCTCAGCGAGTCACGTTCAGTGTACTTATTCTCCAATAAGCACCTACATACTTGCTTTAGTGTCTCCACACAAATGATCATGAGATCAATCATCCTCATCCAATGAGCAAGCCACATATGTACCAATCTATCCTGATTTACTAATCCCTTTTTTAGTAATCCAACGATTATGAACTATTTTAGTTTTAAGCTTTCTAAAAATTTAGATCTCATTAGCATGATCAACATTATGATTCTAAAAACATTGCTTAAAACTATGGGTTATTTACATATTATAAAAACAGCATCATGTAGATAATTAAATGCCTTTAATAAATGAATACTTTTATTAATAAATAAATAAGATCATTTTCAAAGTATATGCTTTATCATCATACATGATTAGCTTGTATGCATACTACTTTCAATTATTAACTTCAAATTAAGATTTCACTAGTTCGTTTAAACAACAATAGTTATGTCTTTCATTCGTTCTTCGTTTAAATTGTTATTTTGATTACGATTCACTTGTCATACATATCAGTATGTTTTAAGTCCACTACGTTCATCCTTATTTCTCTGGATCTTACATGATTCTCATAAATAATCAACAACCACCAACAAACACTTCGTTCTGTAAGAAAAGCTATAGAAGAGAAGGTTTTAGTGAATTTACCTTTGATGGTTTCTCGTATGCTTCGTTAATCGGATGTTTTGATCTCGTTTTTCCTTCTAAAATTTGCAAACTCCCGAGATCCCTCTCTTCCTCTTCCAAATTTCTCTAGAGGTTTCACTTTTGGATTTGTGAATTGGTGAGGAAATAAAAAACTAAGCTTGTTATTTATAGAAAACCAAAGTTTCACTAATCACATTTTTACCCCGGCTTATTACACTTTGCACTCGACTTATTACACTTTTCACCCAAACATATTCTTGGAATATTCCCTCACCCTAGTATATTCTTGGAATATTCCCTCTTAGCTTCTCTTGGAAGCTTCGCTATTTCGCTTTATTTTAACTTTCAAAATTGTATTTTCTTATACGAACTCAAATTCGTAAATCCTAACACGTAAACATATTATGGGTCATAGAATCAACCTCTAAACACATAAACAAAGAATATTATCATTAAAAATATATTTTATTAAATAAATATTCTTTAAACTTAATTTTTGAGACTATCCGAATTCATGAGTTGTCACATTCTTCCCCCTTATAAAGATTTCGACCCCGGAATCACTACTACAAAATTACATCAAAACACTGATGACTTCTTTCGACAACCTTTATCAAAGGTATAATCTTACATATTCTTAAATTTAGCGTACGATGTACTTATATATTCTTCATTCGTCCCATTTCTTTGGACAGTGTCTTGCTTCGTGATCTTCTAATCCACAATTAAAATATTCACCCATCGATGACTTACACCCGACTTCACTTTGTAAATCTCAAAATACGGTTCCGTTCATAAAACCAAACACATCATGAGTTCAAAACCTTACCTTAATAATATGAGTTTAGAAACTTGTCAAAGAGATATGTAGTTTAAGAATCAATCAGGAACTGTCCATACATCTATGGGGTCAAAAACCAACCATACTATTAAGAGTCACGAACATACAATAATAGTATTAGTTAAAGAACTAACAATTATCTTAAGAAGTACAATCCTTTTTCTAAAGACATACTCATATTTCCTTCTCCTTCTTCTTTGAGTTTCAATATAGCTTCTTCAGCACTATGGTTACTCCACACTATCTCCATATAATATCTTATCTTACTTCTTCCATTACATCTTGTCTTACATTTTCTATTACCTCTTTCTTCTCTTCTTTAGCCTTTATTCCTGACACTATTTAATCCTCCTTAATATTTTCCTTTATCTCCTCATTTAGTTGTATTTTCGGATAACCATCAAGATCAGTCTCTAGATCAATTCATTTCTTACAATCTCTTCGATGTCTCTTTATTTTGGCATCCTTAACAAAATAATTTTTAATTGCCTCAACTTTTACTTCATCTCTGTTACTTAACAACTCCTTATGAGTTCATTTCCTCTGTATTTCCTGACTTCCTTTAATAAAGCTTAATAAATTAACTATCACCTCTGAATAATGATGCATTCATTACTATTTCCTTTCGATAAGTTCCTCAATCCATTACTTAAAACTATAATTAAGTTTATCTCCTTACTATCTTCACCATTTCTCATTTAGGTTATATTCTAAGGTACTCTTACACTAGAGTTATAACCTACTGCTCTGATACCAACTGTCACGACCACAAAACCCAGTCTGGCTTCAAACCCGAGATCGGTTCATCATGGTGCTAAACATTCATCACAAACAACCAAATATCGTTAAGACATAAATGCAATTTCAAATATATTACAATATGTCACTTACTATTCCCTGGTTCTAAGACTTTAAATCTTCATAACTTACAAATAATGACTATAACATCATCTATTGTTCCTTACAAATTACAATTGTACAAGCATTCCTCTAAACCATAACTTCTCCAATCCTTCTTCTTTATCGATTTTTTGGTCCTCTCTGATATAGCTGCAAATATTATAGAATTTTCAAGAGTGAGCATAAAATAGCCCATCAAGAAGCAAACAGTTGATTACTCAACAATCTTTAAGAATAAAATAATATTCGTTTAAAAACTTCGACAATTGAACAATAATTGTGAAGCTGTTTAGGTAGATAGAGAACAAATTAGATTCCTACTGATTACATTCTTAATTCTTTTACTAACAATCAAAAGATTGAGAAACATTCTTTTTTGAATACATTAAGGGTCTTATAGACCATATTTCCTTCCGTATTACTGATAGGTAATAAGACCTTCAGTTCATTCCATACATATTGAATAGTCATTATGACTGACAATTTTATGCATATTAGTGAGGGGTTGTTCGGACCATTGAACCATTCGTTTTATGTTTTCCAACTGAGTACCTTATAGTATGAAAGCTTACAAAATATCTCCTAAATGACGAAACCTACCAGGTTAAGCTCGTTTAAGTTGCACTATGGCTAGACATCTTCGTTTATGATCCCCTATATAATAGGGTTGTTCAACCTCATTTTGACTCTAAGAAATCCGCCCCAAAAAAAATTTGGTTTAGACAAGCTCTATTTACAACCCTTTCTATGACTCAACCTATCTTGCAGCTATACATATGTGAAAAAATCACCTGCTCAACGTACACATATAAGAGTAACACATTGCAAGTTCTCAATAGTTATCAACATAGTAAATTGAGTGGCGCCTTGCCTAAAACTAACGAATTAGTTTCCCGTCTCATCTATACTGCTTTGACAGTGAGTTAAATCGGTCACCTAACTCATCTTAAAACCTCCGCCCATAACAAATGAGTCATTTATTAACTCAGTTACTACAAGCTAACAGTTAAAAAGCATGTTATCGCACATACACAAAGCTTATAATCATGAATAGTTCCATTTTTATAACTTATCTTCTTAGATATGCACGTAAGTGCAGATATAGGAAAACTACGATCTTGCATATAACCATTAACAATTATATCATTGCACAGTGTGCAATCTTATTCGCATTTGCTCAAATAACATACTTATCAAACATACAACTTCTACTTATATAACACATAATTCTTGCAAGGATACAAGATAACATCAACATAGGTCCAATTATTTGATTGGCACAAAAACTTATCACACTTCTTAGAATTATCACAATTCATACGTAGTTAAAACATTTATCAGTTGTCTAGCCGAAACAAGTGGCATCGACATTCCCTTACATAGTACATGAGTAATATGAACTTTTTAAAACTTAAACAGTTTAATAACATAGAACAATCCTTATATTTTTTTCATATAAGTGTCGATATTGACCTAACGCCCAATTTATAGCTCAAACTTATACAAACATATAATATTTGCAAAAGTACAGAATTTACTGGCAAAGTAAAGAAAACTGGCACAAGTATGACAATCAATTGCTTGAATTAAAGTCAAACATCTGAAAACTTGTATCAAGTCAAAAATACTTGTACAAAGTCAAGAAACTTACATAACATAAAGTTATATATCGCACAGAACTTGCCTAGAATAAAATCAGGTATAGTTTAGAAAACTTTCTTTCAATTCAACAAAGTGAATGAATTTAGAAAACTTGCTTAATATAAACAATTAAACAAGAGTTAGTAACTTGCCACAAGTAAAACTTGTACAAGATTAGGAACTTGCCTTAAGCACTACTTATAGCTTACACTATACTACACTTCAAATGACCTACATAAACTATTAAGGTTGACATACCAATTAGCATTCAAAACGACGCTATATTTGGTTTATGTTACTTAAATTAGTTTCTTATAGTTCGCATTTTATAAGATAAGTTCAAGCAACTGTTGGTCGCAAAACACGCGCAAGTATACGCGGTCTAACAAGTAATAGAGTGATAAGAAAAAGTCATTCCCACGAGGAACTAAATCCTAAAATATACCAAGCATAGACCTTATATCGCTTAATTCAGGTCTGAACAGAATAAATAGAATGATTTGTAATTAAACTAGTTAAAACTAATTATCAAAGCAAGTAAATGGATAAAGATAGGTATCAAAGGCAATTCAAGCTAAGATTATAATATCACCCCACACAAGCATTTTATCAAACACTTGGTGTGCTATGTTTCATCAAATGTCCTAACCTTCTCTCTTTGGTCTAAATGGTCACGACGGATTGTCGACTAAGAACTCACAAGTACAAATAACGCCTCTTCCGAGGTATGCATGAGCATATCCTCTCTAATCCATCCAAAAGGGAATAGACAGAAAGGAACATCCAAACTAGGCGAATAACCACACATTCCAATACAAATTATCCCTAGCAAAGAATTAAGCAAAGGTTCTTGATAGGTCACACATGGCATACAGGTATATTCCTATCCTATAGGCAAATCGTGCAGTCCATACAGACAATTCATATACACATGCCAACATATAATGGTCTCAATCTACAATTCATTTCCAATCCTTGTAGACTACCAAACAATCAGTAATTCCTTAGCAAATTGATCAATAAGTATATATATTGAACAACCCATATGGTGCCAACCAAAGAGATAAAGAAATTCAATTCAAATAAACAAAGGGTTCCATTACAATCTTATAGCCAATATTTAGTTCATACATAGTAAACTAAACAAAAGTAACAACAATAATAACATCCATAAATACAAAATCAAAGGAAAGACTAGAGAAGAATAAACTCTGTCAAAGCTTCTTCAATATCCAAGAACTCTCTTCAGTATGCCTTCCAAATCGTTCTTGCTATGCCACTCTTGAGCCCCAAGGAATCCCCATCTATCCCTACCTATATGTACAAACTAAGCTAAGTTAAAGAAACGAAGAAAGTGAAGGAAATGGCTTCCAAGCTTCTTTATATTCTAGATTATTTTCTACAGAGAAAACTCAGAATAAAGGAGTTTTATATGTTCAAAAGAGGCAGCCAAATGAGTATATAACAAAAACTTTCAGCTGCTAGGTCATTTCCAAAAATATATATCAGAAAACAGGGTCTGGCGCTGCGGCGCCAGCATTTTGACCTTGGTCGGCGCTGCAGCGCTGGGTCTAGTCCACCGTCATTAAGTTAGCGCCGCGGTGCCAGTTTGTGAAGCTTTTGGGGCGATGCAACGCTAGTTAATCAGATCTTTTGAAGGCCTTTGGGGCTGCGGCGCCAGCTTTATACTGGGAAGCGGCGCTGCGGCGCCATGTCTAGCAAAATAACCATTTTGCCCCTGAAAGCTGGAAATGACCTTTAAACTCCTACAAAATATATATTAATCAAAGTAATAACAATATAATATAAAAATAATATAACAGTAATGAGAACAGGCATTTTCTTAAGTATAAAAGTAGTTGATTTACGGGTATAAAACCCACTTATCAGCGACCAACTTCAAAAAAATATTCGAAAACGTTACGACTCGTATAATCTTCCTCCACGATGGTTTTATTATTTCATATTTTAAAATTTCCAATTCATTGGAATTGAAACACTTTTTAAGTTCATTAAAACTTGACACGACGTTTTGACGTTTGTTCGTCGCATGCCCGACTTGTTTAACCCGAACGACCCACCGATACGCCTTTGTGTACAATTGATACGTCCAATTCAACTAATACTCCTTGGTTTACATTCTCATAGACCATATTTCCAAAGTCCAACGATTAGAACTCAAAAATACTAGTCTAGCATGGCTTGGCACCATGGCGTTCCGAAGAAACTACCACAGTTTGCCTCAGCTTACACAATAGTCCTAAAAATGGCCAATTTGGACCCTACTCTCGACCAAAAATCTCAAAACCTAAAGAATGAAAGTTTTAGTTCTACTTCTTAGCTTTGCAAATTATCTTGCATCACCTCAGTCAGAGTTTAGACAAAAATATTATGCTCGTTTTACTAAAGGACGAAAAATTATTCGGATGGAAAATAGAGAGCTCGCCCCGGAGATTTCTATGACGCCCCAAAATAGGTCCACACAAAATATTTTGTGTCACCAAAATACACTGTACATAATTCAAATACAAATCCTCCTATTCCAACTATTACTCTGTCATGCAAAATACGATAACACATAAGCTGTGAGTTTCAATACAAATAGCAGTACTCACACTTCTAACCAATAATACTTTACATAAAGGTACAATCAATAATTGTTTTAGGAATTAAAATATTTAGAAAATGCTCAAGGAAGCCTTCGTACATGGGAGGCCATACTTCTAAGTTATAATAGATATCATAGGACTTGAGAATTAACATTGATAGACCTAATAGACCCCAAAGAAGGACGAGAAGATTACTATCATGTTCATTCCAATGATGTGTATCTTCTTGCCATATAATTATCTATATTGTCTCAAACTGAGAATTATATTCAAACCATACTACAAGATTATATAGATAATGCTCATAGATATAGTCAACAAGTGCATGCGCACAGCCATATCTTATGATAACACTAATTTATATGTGGTTAGACATCTTGTATGATAGTGACAACACACCCTTTAAGTTCTCAGTACAATTTTTACCACACTATCATATAATTTGATGAGAATAACCACTAACTCAGAACATTATGGTTACTAAGTCGGATCATTACTCCACTCCCCGACTAGTCCCAGCTTCACTCTCATTTCCTGAGAAGAACAATGGAACCAAAAGGAAAAGGTTGAGCTCAACTAGCCTAGTAAAGAATATCATGATTAAGATAATAAAGAATGAATTATCCTTAGTCTTCAAAATTGAAAATCTGACAGAATATAATAGACAACAAGTTTTAGATCAACCACTACAGCGGAACGAACAATCCATTAGAAGAGTCAAATAGACCGTAATATCTATTATCTTCTCCATGTTAGAAGTCCACTAATAATATTTTTATCCTTGTAACATCAATCAATAGTTCCTTCCCACAATCATATCAATCAATAGTTCATGATCATAATTATGTTGATTAATTCCTCTTTGCACCTAGGACGAAGAGAATTTTCATCACCTGTCTTTACATGTAACACCAAAGATTATGGTTATATCCATTCACAATTCATGTTCATAATTATGTAAATCAATAGTTTTCCCTTACCACAAAGGATTAATAGAACTTACACTCAATGTCCTTGCCACAAAGGCTAAAGACACTTAATAATCATATCGTCTTTACACCCTACACCAAAGACATTCAAACAAATTAAGAAACATATTGTTCAAGTGTTGGGATAACAATGGAGTCATGGAGAACATTCCCCTCAAAAAAATAAAATAGTCCAACGACACCTGTCAGTGGTTGTTGTATATAGTTGATATAAGATTGATAGAACAAGCGTTAAACTTAGACTAATTAGAATATGGAGATACATATGTTTTTGTTGTGGGGCCTTGCAAGACAATGAAATTGAAATAAACACAGCTGTCCTTTAATTTTTAGGACAAATCATAGACATTTTCATCCATTGTCTCCATTGCACATGAAATCCGAAAACCCTTGTGAGTACAATGATGACTAGGAGTGGACAGGCCCAGTTGGAAAATCCTGATGCAATTTGAATTGAAGATGCCACTTGAACTTTATTTTCTTTCTCTGTCAGTTGAGGGATATTTTCTGGTTCTATCTTTTTGTACATGCAAACAATAATATGCTTTGTTTTCTTATTTGACCTCCCAAAGATGAAAGATGATCACCTTTGGACTTCTAGTATGCACTAGCTTGAACAATTTTCTTTTAGAAATGGCCATATCATATTAGTTGTAACTGAACTTGGAATGGATATGCCCCTCGTGCCTAGGTTGCTAGTTTATGTTAAGTGGGTTGATGTGCACCCTTTACATTAAGAATGGATATGCATGCTAGTCTCTGTCAAAGAAGCTTCATTTATCACGTATTTGTCTAAAATTCCCCCCCACCCTCATATTCAAGCTACCTCTTTTTCTAAAAGGAATGCAGCATATGTTAAATAAATTCTATCACTACACAATATGTTTACGTTTTGGTGCCCAGAAGATAAATCTTTCTCTCCAATTAATTTAGATATGTTGAAAAGCGTTGAATTTAGTAATCGACTCATAATTAATATAGATATGTTGTGAAGCATTGAATTTAGTAATCTACTAATAATTGACAGGACTTTATGCAAGTAAGTACCTCCACCAATTCTAATGCATCATGTGGAGAAGTATGGACAGAATATGATGAGATGAGCAGGGAAAACTTTGAAAAAATTGCAGAAAACAAAGCCTACACCACTACTAGTCTTATAGATCTTCTTCGATTTATGACTCCAAAAATGATGCAACGTGCTAAGGCTCATTTCTCTCATGGGATAGCTGAGAATCTTGAAGATCTAAAGTATGACAATTAAAATACTGGTCAAATCCACTCGAGACCAAGTAAGTATGGCTATCCTGTTATGCTTTGAGCAAAGAATTCGTGACATTTCATTGAACTCAACCTTCTTGCGGTGTGGATCGACGTATTTCTTCTGGCTATCCTAAGAAGCTACCAATCTTGTCCGAATCACCTTGACGATTTCGGCTGTCTATTGTACCAATTCTGGTCCTAGCAATTGTCTTTCGCCGACTTCATCCCAGTATAGTGGAGTTTTGCAATTTCTGTCTTTCAACGCTTCGTAAGGCGGCATGCCAATACTTGCATGGTAACTGTTGATGTAACCGAATTCTACGAGTGGTAGGTGATCATCCCAATTTTCTTTGAAATCTATGATGCATGCTCTCAACATATCTTCCAATGTCTGGATCGATCTTTCGCTCTGCCCGTCTGCCTGAGGGTTAAATGTCGTACTCATTCTCAACTGCGTCCCCATGCATTCCAGCAGTCACTTCCAAAAATTTGATGTGAAGCGCGGATCTCGATCAGAAACAATCGATACTGGAACTCTATGTCTTGAAATAATCTCTTTCATATATAGCTTTGCCAACTGATCTAAGTTGAATCTGATCTTGATTGGAAGGAAGTGTGCTGATTTCGTCAGTCGATTAACGATAACCCATACTGCGTCGTAACCTTTTTGAGTCGTCGGAAGACCCACTACGAAATCCATCGTAATGTGCTCCCATTTCCATTTTGGGATCTCTAGTGGTTGTAGGAACCCACTTGGCTTTTGATGTTTTTCTTTCACTTTCTGACACGTGTAACAACCCCAAAATCGAGACCAACTTAACCCAATTTTAGGATTAATTTCAATCTCGATCTTGCTCGTCAAATACTATTTTGAATCAGATGTACATCATGCAAAGATGAAATAACAGCCAAAAATATGGATAATTAATTTTTTTTTTCTTCTTGCGTTTCCCCGAATCGCAACCTTTATTATCCCCTGTATTAGCAAAGTAAGTGAACTATGAAAGTTTAAATACCAATGCCTATTATTCTTATATATTGTTGTTCAACATATATAATCTATATACAACTATTCTCCACAATATATCCCATTTTAAAGTAAACATTTCTTTATTTATTGAATATATTCAATTGTACATAATTGTCAACTTATACATTTCAAAACTATCAAATTCTAATTAAAGAAAGTATTGTTCTTTTGCATATCGTCCAATCTTCATCATCCGGATAGCAAGTAATATCACATTCCATCGTTAACCTGCAAAAAAAATATTTTTGCAAGATTGAGCTCGACAGCTCAACAAATCTAACAGTTTTCATGCTTCACATAACACATAATATCATGTTCACATCATACTTCAAGGTTATTACAGTTTAGATAACATTAGTAACACATGTACATCAAATACCAAGTTAAGACTGAGTTTTAAAAACTCAATCAAATTTAGTTAACAATTGACTTTCATAATTTCACAAGTCTAATATGTAATCCATGTAATCATGTCAAGATCATATAACAAACAGGAACTAGAAGACTTGCCTGCGCGATTCAATGCATCCAGATCTCTACGTTTGCAAACTTGAAAGATTATTTCCTTGAGCAAAACCTTCTTTGCTTCTTGCTAGCAATTGATTGCAATTTGTGATATACTAACTAAGCTAAACTTGATTTGAATTGGGGTGGCTTCGGCTGGACTAGAGGGAGCAGGGGATTGGGCTGGTTCGGCAGGGATAGGAACAACAGATGATAAGAAGGAAGCAACCGGGAAGAGAGGATTGTATAGCCTTGGTTAATTGATTGCCACTTAAATTTTCTTGCCTCGCCAGCTCTTTCCTTAGTCTATACGAATAGTAGTTTAGCTGAGTAATAAGGCTATTGCTCTAATTGTTAACCAGCTCCAGCTCAAAATCCCAGCTCATGCTATGACTTAGCTTCTAATAAAACTTGCAGCTCATGCTTTATTTTATTATTTAATTAAACTATTACTTGGTAATTCATACTAATTAATTACCCTCCGAACATATCGCGTAATATAAAACAAATTAAATATTTATACCAAAAATCTTTTCCATATCCAACGAAGCTATACATTAAATAAAAATATTTTATTTAATGTCATAATTTTGTTACATTAAAATAATTTATTATCACAAATTTTTCTTATACATTCTTTTCAAGTATACAGAATTTCGTATACTTTAATATACTAAACTATCCATATTAAAATAATTATATAAATTATTTTATTATGTACTCATTTCATTTTTTTTTAAATAAATTGTTTTCCATAATTGATCTTGCGTCAAAATATATAATAATATATTTGCTAAAATACTTTTCCTTTCTAATAAATTATTTGCATAATTATTTACTCATAATAACATATAATTATATATTTATTATTATGCAAATAATCATATTGCACAACATAATCCCACTTATGAAATCAAAATATCATCTCATAAGAATTTTATTTAATTAAATTCTTATTTTAATAATTTTTGAAAACTCGGGTTGCTACATTCTTCCTCCCTTATAAGGATTCCGTCCCCGGAATCACAATACCAAACCTCTCTATACGGTTTAAGTGATAACTGTGACGCCCCCAAATCCACGTTCCTTCGAAACCTCTGATTCGGTGCAGTCACGATACTACTATCGCCAAACTATTACATCTTTTATTCATTACTAAAAGAATATAACTTGCTTTATTATAATTTAGAATATAATTTCTATTTATATCCAAGATCTCGTCTATACATCATATTCGATGTTACTAAAATGCGGAATAATTTAAACTTTTCAATATCCTTTGAATAAAATCTTTTTATTGATTTCATAACTTTGAATCAAATACAATCCTTGAATCAACTATATACTATGATTCATTCTATTAGAACTACCGTATGAAGGTTTACAACTCAACTCGATATCCTCTATGTATTATCTAATACATCTTTATAGTACGACAAGCATTAAACCTCGTAAACAAATATCAAGTACAACTACTAGAACCTAGACATGGTTCGAGTAATAATCTAACCAGTATTCTCCATTGTGATACTATTTATCTTTATCAATCAAGAAGCACGAAGTCTTTATCGTAAGTCCTTAACCTGCAAAAGTGGTTATTTGCAAGAGTGAGCTTGACAGCTCAGCAATTCTAACAGTTTTCATGCATCACATAGCATACAACATTATACTCAGTTCATGCATTTATAAATAATTTATATTTACTACGCATGTTAATTTTCACATAACAAGTATATCATCAAAGATCAACTTTCAATCTCATTTATATCTCATATACAGTTCATATATAAGTTCACATTATCACAGCATAATATAATTCAACTAACAGTTATTGAATTCATATATCAAATAGGAACTGAAAGACTTGCCTGATTCGTAGTTTAACAACTACGACTTAACTGCTTAAGAATCTCTGCACTTTGTGTAATCCTACACAGTTATATTAATCATAGAGATCACACCCATCAGTTATACACTTCCATACATTCTCAATGTAATAATAAAGGTTACATTGTTGTCTAACTTGTTTCTTAGAACCTTGTTTCACTTTTCAAAACCCTTGTCATACTTAACTAGTCATGCAAGGCTACTATGTTCATCATATAGTCATAAACCAGTAGGGGTCAGACCATGATTTGCAGTTTAAGTAATAATACAAGTCTACTACAAAATCAAGAACAAACAGACTGCATAAATCCTGAAAACAGGATGGCGCAGCTGCGCAGGTATTGGCCTTTAAGAGTGGCGCAGCTGCGCCACTCACTGGTCAAACCAGAAATGACATTTCATGCTGCTTGGACAACCCGAATTCAATCAATATCATTCAAGTTACTGATATTAATCAATACGTATGCTCTATGGTTATAATTTCAAGTTCGAAACCTAGGATGCTCATCCTAATCCAATTAAGGCCATATGCCGATAAACTTTAAATAAATCAAGCCCACGTTACTAATGGTCCATTACTAAAGTCATATCAACACACCACGAGGCTAAACAATACTAAGTATACATGCTCGTGCGTTCATCACACATGTATATGTTAATCACATAGTTTATGCTTTAGAATTTTATTTCTTGAATACGTTGGCATAGGTGATATCCATGCTCCATCAAATGATGCTCATGTCAACATGTCTATAGGCATAATGACATCCTAATGCATATGCTTGCATGATCACAACATAATTCATATGGTAATTGATGTCCTTAGCTTTTCATTGGAAATCACACTAAGTCAACAAGGAATCATAATACATGCATGGTATCTATATGTATTTCATATACACTAGAAACTCATATTTCAACCACATAAATATTCTCAAATGGTCAGAATCTAAAAGACATTAGTCTTGGTTAAGTTCGTTTTCGAAAGTCTTAAGTTTATCATTTCGAAAATTATCTTAACTTCTAATACTAGTGTACGGTTAATACTTTAAGCATGCATTTCATGTAAATATAAACCATACTATCATGTTTAAAATATCAGATTATATACATATTACATATGTGTCCAAGTTCACAATCGAAACTATAAGTTTCATTTCAAAACTATAAGTTTTTCTTCAATCGTGTGTACTAATATCGTTACACATGCTCATTTCATATCAAGGTAATCATATATGTATGTTATCTATGTCCACATGCTTGTTCTAATTATATAACTTATGCTAGCATATAACAGAACCTGCAACAGAAAACAAAACCCAGAAACTGGTCCCGGCGCAGCTGCGCAGAGCCCCAGTTCAAAACTGGCGCAGCTGCGCAGGGCCTTGCCCAACTCAAGTCTGGTACCGGCGCAGCTGCGCTGCTGGCCAGTACAAAACTGGCGCAGCTGCGCCACTGGCCGGCCAGAGACAGTGACTGCTCTGCTTCGGCAGAACTTAGCCCAAACTCAAAATTTCGCAAAGATTATCATTCTAAGCTACTACATTACAGTTCTATCATGATTATAAGCTAGCATAGCAACTAATAATCATACTCCAATCAAGTTATCAATAAATCTATGCTTAATTCAAGAATCAAGAAATTAAAAATCTTAGAAATTGCAGAAAACATGAATTGAAGAACATGAGGTGTTATACCTCTGCTAATGTGTATCAAGCTCGCTGAAATCTTCAACTCAATTCTAGAATGCTATTACTAAGGTATGCAATGCTCTCCACTTAACACTTAAGCAAAAGCTCAGCAAAATGAAAAGATGAAGGAGAAGAGCTTCATTTTATAGGCAAATGTTTACACAGACATTACAATTCCACCTCAAATTAAACCAAAGGAATGCAAGCTTGTTCAATGGATAAGGGAGAGTTGGTGAGAGTGGGTGGAACTCATCATGAATTCCTCACCCTTGCTCATCATTTGCTAGAAATTGCTGAGTTTGATGCATAGGAATAGACTAGCTTTCATGAGTTATGCACGTGAGAAGGAATTGGGTCACTCAATTAGGGACAAGGAGAGAACTCAGCAACTTGTTTTCCCACATACTAATGTTATATATGTATACATATAGTATATACTTAGGCTATATATATTTATTCCATATATATTTAAGTTATACACATTCCCTTTTATATAACATAAGTTATAAATTAGTGTGTCACAATGTAGTCTCAATAATACTATCATGTATTAAATTTTAACTTGCACATATAAATTCATGTACATTTCATTCTACCGGATATAATTCTATCGGGTATCATCACAGTGTATTGTCTCCTTTATTATTAAATTTCATTAATTCAATAATTGTTTACAATATATCTATGATATATTATTTTATTGTATACTTAATATACACATTGTCACACCCACATTTCATGTATCTCTTACAACTCAATAAACTTTACTATATAGTTTATATTCATATATAGCATAGTCGCATTGCACTTTATACTTCGTATAACATATAGTTAACTATCATACGTTATACTTTAATATCGCATGGTTGCACATAGAAATTAATAAATTACTTATCTTATCAATTAATTAATAATAATATTAATTAATCCATTTCTCATTAATCCATGGAATTATAATTCCCACGCTAATTGATTAACACTTTATATGATTTATTATCACGTTAAATAAATATAAATCTTTTTATATTTATAAATCATTTACTCATTAATTATCATATTATCAAATAATTACTTGATAATAGTATATTGTTCATAACAATAATTAATATTAGAAGACAATTTATCTCATCACAAATCCAATTATACTTATAATCGATTTCCTTATTATTATACTATCACTAGCCATAATAATTTAACATATTATCATAATAACAATTAACAATTAATTTAGATTAATTGTTTAATTAATAATTCCTCCATCATTAAATTAGTCAATTCATTAATGAATCTATTATTGTGCCACACAAGGCATCTCTCACAAGCTCAATCTTAAGCTTATCATTATTCTCATCACTTACTCATTTCTCACCACATTACTACTTATAACCTGTTCAATTAAATTAGAACTATTAAATCCAAGGTCCACATATAAATATTTTACAAATCGAATATTCAAATATTATATATAACCTTTACGGAAATATAATAACTCAAGCTATTAAAATGCTAAACTACTTCAATTAATTATACTTATAATAAGTATAACCTTTACGCTTATAATAATTAATATATACTTTATTAATTATTCCAATAATAATATTCACGATCAAATAATAACTTAAGTTATTTAATATATTAAAATAACTTAGTTTCCTTTCATTAATTAAACTCCCTTGAAAATACATTTAAAATTATGTATTTAGCCATAACATAAATATTATGTTTTCTCCAAATAAGCACATTCGTTATTAGAAAATAATTTACTTATTGTCTCATGATATTATTTTTAATATAATATCAAATAACTATATGTACGACACATGTACATATATTATATATAGAAAATAGATAATAAGTTTATTTTCTATTATAATAAATCGTTTCCATCAATTTAATTACATATAGCAAATACGTTTTAATATATTTACCATATTAATCAAACACACCTCATACAAAAACATATAAGGTAATATTATTATTCAAAAATAACATTTCCTCCTTTTATTAAAATAATTCAATATTAGAAATTATTTTAATACCCTTTATTAGGAAAATCATATCTCTTTCTTTTTCTTTATACAACACATAATCCTTAATTCACCATTTTATTTGAGTGAATTAACTTATTTATTCAAATTACTATCTCACCACTGCCACACAAGGTTTTATAATATAATATTCCATAATATCACTTAATTAACCAATATTTATTCCGAGTTAATTAATTTCTCATTCAAATCATGCTTTGCTAACTTAACCCATTCATGACCCACATTTTAATTACTAATATACATATTCCCAAGTTCAGATTACACAACTCTCAGAATTTTCTACAGACCGGCGCAGCTGCGCTGGTCATAAGCTTGGAAGTGGCGCAGCTGCGCCACCTCAAGTTCATAGGCAGACAAGTTCTGCTATAGCAGAACCATAATCTCAATTCTTAAATACTTGAACATGCTTTTTAATGTGCTATCTTGCTACATCGGTTAACCAACATATTTTATTACCTCCTTCAAATGATTCAAAGTTTAAATTATAAATTCAAACTCTATTCCCCCATAAGGTTCTCATATATATATCTAATTCCTTCCACATAATTCAAGATATATATATATAACACATATGTATATTCCGTTAATGTTCACTTCTCGTGGTATATTAAATCAACTAGTAATTCACTAACCAATGTTTATCTAAAGATATATTGGTTCTATTCTCTCTCTCTTCAACAACATACATATACTCCAGAAGATGGTGATTATCAAATATATTTAATGTCACCAATCTTACTATGATAAATAATTATATAAATTATTTAATACCGAATAGATAAATCTTATCCATCTTCTTGCTAATTCATCTCTATAATAAATAATAAATATATATTAATAATATATTTATAAATCACAAAATCACATATTACATAGTTCATATTACCCTATGTAACACAATACTACATACCTCGTATCACACATATATATTCTTATTCGAATCCATCTCATACCTTAAGAATTTTATTTATTAAATCCTTAATTAATAATATCTGAAAATTCGGGTTCTTACAATAACAAATTATATTATTTTCACATAATATACAACACATACACATTAACATACACATATTCATGCATCTCCAAATATACATAAAATTATGTTTCCTCATACTTATTCCTCTATATTCCCTACTTCAAAGATTCGTTTATACTTGCTGTATATTACGACCCATTCCCTTCTAAAGAACTGCATTCTTGCTAAACCCAACTGCCAGAATAGAAATTCTCCACAATTATCCAATAATTGTGAAGTAATATGAATAATTCAAAAAATCAAACGATTCGTTGAGAATGAGCTTTAACAACATTTGTTTTGAAAAGGTTTAACAGAAATGCATCTGTAACCGTCTTGCTTATCTTGCTTGTGGACACTTAAGTGATCAGCCTATCATGCCCTATATTGATTCTTGATGGAACAACATTTGCGTTCATTATTCGCCTTGGGCACATAAAATATTTTCCCTAATTCAGGGATGTTCTGGAATCCATATTAAACCAATTTAGTTGGACAGTTCAAAAGCTTAATATTAGCAATGAAATATCCGTGTCTAATCGATTCAAATGGCTTTGACACTGCTTTAATTTATTTAAAATATTGAAAATCATTTTATGACACATAGTACCGCACTGTTTTTAACAGTCCGTTGAGAATGCCGTCATTTTATCACTTCGTCCTGCTACATCATGCCATAGTGGGATGACGATCCATAGATCACATCCAACACCAGGTTAAGTTGCATTGATGACTTCATCATTTGCCACATCTACATCACATAAATGATGCAGTGATAACTAAAATACATTTTGATATTTTTAAATTTGTCTAGCCGAACCAATTAGCATAGACATAAGAAACAATCGAACCTTTTAAAATTTATTGGTTCAACAATTTGACCAAATATTTATATATATATATTTTTCTTTAAAACAACAGAGGAACTATCTGCACGATGCCAATTAATTTCAAAATCTAGCATAGCTAGAGGATTTGAGAGTATCCATTTCTTCTTCATCATCTTCAACTTTCTCCTTCGCTTCCCTATACAATCCTATCACTAATACTGAAAATAATCAGTTCTAAATCTATAATATTTCTATACCGTAGTATAGTTCATCAAACTTTTCACACTTTATGTGTTTAGGAACTTGCCATAAAAATATGAATTTAAGAACTTGTCCTAGCAATACGTAGTCCAAGAACCAATTAGGAACTGTCCATGCGCGTAGGGGTTCAAAACATTCCATATGATTATGAGTCACAAACTTGTCATAAGTATGAGTTTTAAGAACTCGCACCTAGTCCTATATTCTCTACTATTAAATATAAATATGAGAAAAGAATCACCTTCTCACCATACACATACTGATAGCGCGACACCGACATTTCAATGATTATCAATGTAATATACTAAGTGGTCATTAAACCAAGCACAAACCCTTGCCCATACAAACGTTTGTACAACTCAGCTATCACATGAGTCCTCAATTGAAACCGCACTCAATCCTATCTTCCTCTTATCTTGCTCTTTGTTTTATACGAATTATGTTTAATTCGCATTCCATCATTTTTATAACTCTTCAGAGTTATATTTGTACTATTTCATAGTACTTTTTTTTATAGCATTCAGCTAAAATTTCCAATCCTTCGATTAATCATTTGCCCTTTTTACGACTTAATGAGATCACGTAGTGATCTTTCCCTATAATTTAGGCCAGGTGTTCCCTGATCTTTCGGCTTTTCATGATTCTTCTTTGAATCTCTACGTATTATCTTAATGCATTATTTATGAATTATTTAAGATCATTTAAACCTCATTCAAGTTTTATACTTGACATTCTCTTTTCTTGTTTACAGTTATAGCCTAGGGTACGCTTACCTAAGGTTTATAACCCATAGCTCTGATACCACTTGTGACGACCCCAAAATCGAGACCAATTTTAGGATTAATTTCAATCTCGATCTTGCGCGTCAGATACTATTTCGAATTAGGTGTACATCATGCAAAGATGAAATAACAGCCGAAAATACGGATAATTAAAATTTTCTTTCTTCTTGGGTTTCCCCTAATTGCAACCTTTATGGTCCCCTATATTAGCAAAGTAAGTGAACTATGAAAGTTTAAATACCAATGCCTATTATTCTTCTATATTGTTGTTCAACATGTATAATCTATATACAAACATTCACCGCAATACATCCCATTTTAAAGTAAACATTTCTTTATTTATTGAAAATATTCAATTGTACATAATTATCAACTTATACATTTCAAAACTATTAAATTCTAATTAAAGAAAGTATTGTTCTTTTGCATATCGTCTAATCTTCATCATCCGGATAGCAAGTTATATCACATTCCATCGTTAACCTGCAAAAAGATTATTTTTGCAAGATTGAGCTCGACAGCTCAACAAATCTAACAGTTTTCATGCTTCACATAACACATAATATCATGTTCACATCATACTTCAAGGTTATTACAGTTTAGATAACATTAGTAACACATGTATATCAAATACCAAGTTAAGACTGAGTTTCAAAAACAAAATCAAATTTAGTCAACAATTAACTTTCATAATTTCACAAGTCTAATATGTAATCAATGTATTCATGTCAAGATCATATAACAAATAAGAATTGGAAGACTTGCCTGCGCGATTCAATGCATCCAGATTTCTACGTTTGCAAACTTGAAAGATTATTTCCTTGAGTAAAACCTTCTTTGCTTCTTGCTAGAGTTTGATTGCAATTTGTGATATGCTACCTAAGCTAAACTTGATTTAAAGTGGGGTGGCTTCAGCTGGACTAGAGGGAGCAGGGGACTGGGCTGGTTCGGCAGGGAGAGGAACAACAGATGAAAAGAAGGAAGAAATCGGGAAGAGAGGCTTGTATAGCCTTAATTAATTGATTGCAACTTAAATTTTCTTGCCCCGCTAGCTCTTTCCTTAGTCCATACGAATATTAGTTTAGCTGAGTAATAGAGCTATTGCTCTAATAGTTAACCAACTCCTGCTCAAATTCTCAGCTCATGTTATGACTCAGCTTCTAATAAAACTTGCAGCTCATGCTTCGCTTTATTATTTAATTAAACTATTACTTGGTAATTCATACTAATATATTACCCTCCGTACATATCGCGTAATATAAAACACATTAAATATTTACCCCAAAAATCTTTTCCATATCCAACGAAGCTATACGTTAAATAAAAATATTTTATTTAATGTTATAATTTTGTTACATTAAAATAATTTATCATCACAAATTATTCTTATACATTCTTTTCAAGTATATAGAATTTCGTATACTTTAATATACTAAACTTTCCATATTAAAATAATTATATAAATTATTTTAATATGTACTCATTTCATTTTTTTAAAACTAAATTATTTTCCATAATTGATCTTGCGTCAAAATATATAATAATATATTTTCTAAATTTCATGTCCTTTCAATTAAATTATTTCCTTAATTATTTACTCATAATAACAAATAATTAAATATTTATTATTATTGAAATAATCATATTGCACAACATAATCCCACTTATGAAATCGAAATATCATCTCATAAGAATTTTATTTAATTAAATTCTTATTTTAATAATTTTCGAAAACTCGGGTTGCTACAATCTTCCTACCTTATAAGAATTCCATCCCCGGAATCACAATACCAAACATCTCTATACGGTTTAAGTGATAACAAATTATATTATTTTCACATAACATACAACACATACACATTAACATACACATATTCATGCATCTCCAAATATACATAGAATTATGTTTCCGTATACTTATTCCTCTATATTCCCTTATTTAAAGATTCGTTTATACTTGCTGTATACTACGACCCATTCCCTTCTAAAGAACTGCATTCTTGCTAAACCCAACTGCTAGAATAGAAATTCTCCATAATTGTCCAATAATTGTGAAGTAATATGAATAATTCAGAAAATCAAATTATTCTTTGAAAATGAGCTTTAACAACATTTGTTTTGAAAAGGTTTAACAGAAATGCATCTGTAAATCGTCTTACTTATCTTGCTTGTGGACACGTAAGTGATTAGCCTATCATGCCCTATATTGATTCTTGTTGGAACGACATTCGCGTTCATCATTCGCCTTTGGCACATAAAATATTTTCCCTAATTTAAGGATGTTCTAGAATCCATACTAAACCAATTTAGTTGGACAGTTCAAAAGCTTAATATTAGCAATGAAATATCTGTGTCTAACCGATTCAAATGGCTTAGACACTGCTTTAATTTATTTAAAATATTAAAAATCATTTTATGACACATAGTACCGCACTATTTTTAACAGTCCGTTGAGAATGCCGACATTGTATGATTTTGTCATGCTACATAATGCCATAGTGGGATGACGATCATAGATCACATCTAACACCAGGTTAAGCTGCATTGATGACTTCATCATTTGTCACATCTACATCACATAAATGATGCAGTGATAACTAAAATACATTTTGATATTTTTAAATTTATCTAGCCGAACCAATTAGCATAGACATAAGAAACAATCAAACCTTTTAAAATTTATTGGTTCAACAATTTGACCCAATATTTATATGTATATATTTTTCTTTAAAACAACAGAGGAGTTATCTGCACGATGCCAATAAATTTCAAAATCTAGCATGGCTAGAGGATTTGAGAGTATCCATTTCTTCTTCATCATCTTCAACTTTCTCTTTCGCTTCCAATTCCATCGGATATCTCACCTCCAATTCCAGCTTCTGCATCGCTGAAACTAGCTCCTCCTGGGCAGTCAACAACATCAATTTCTCTCGACCCTTTATGCTTAAAGTGTCGGCAACTACATTGGCTTTACCCGGATGGTATAAGATCTTACAGTCATAGTCCTTTATTAATTCCAACCATCTTCTCTGGCGCATGTTCAAATCCTTCTGTGAAAAAATATATTTCACTCTTGTGGTCTGTATATATTTCACACTTCTCACCATAGAGATAGTGTCTCCAGATTATCAAAGCAAAAACCACCGTAGCCAACTCCAAGTCATGGGTCGGATATCCCTTTTCATAATACTTCAGTTGTCGTAACGCATACGCAATGACCTTGCCATTTTGCATAAGCACGCAGCCTAGTCCTTTATGCGACGCATCACTATATACTACAAAATTTCATGTGCCATCCGGAAGAGATAACACATGTGTCACACTCAACCTCTTCTTAAGCTCTTGGAAGCTCTCCGTCCAAACAAATTTTACTGATTTCTTAGTGAAATTTGTCAGTGGAGTTTTGATTTTGGAAAAGTTCTAAATAAATCTTCTGTAATAACCGGCTAATCGAAGAAAACTTCTCACTTCTGACGGTGCCTTCGGCTGATCCCAGTTCATCACAGCTTCGACCTTGGTTGGATCTACCGAAATTCCGTCCTTATCAATTACATGTCCCAGAAATTGCACCCGCTTTATCTAGAATTCGCATTTTGAAAATTTGGCGTACAACTTCTCTCCTCTCAACGCCTCTAATGTCACCTTCAGATGTTCAACGTGTTCCTCCTTGATCTTCGAATATACCAGAATGTCGTCGATAAACACCACCACAAATTTGTCCAAAAATAGTTTAAACACTCTGTTCATTAGGTCCATAAATGCTGCAGGCGCATTCGTTAGACCAAATGACATAACCAGAAACTCGTAGTGACCATATCGAGTCCTGAACGCTGTCTTTGGAACATCCTCTATCCTCACCTTCAACTGATGATAATCACTTCTCAGGTCTATCTTTGAGAAGTATATTGTTCCCTTCAATTGGTCAAACAAGTCGTCGATCCTAGGTAACGGATACTTGTTCTTGATTGTGACCTTGTTCAACTCTCTATAATCGATGCAGAGCCGCATCGTCCCATCTTTCTTCTTAACGAACAACACCGACGCTCCCCACGGCGATACGCTCGTCTGTATGTATTTCTTGTACAAAAGCTCTTGTAGCTGCACCATCAATTCCTTCATCTCTACTAGAGCCATACAGTACGGGGCCTTCGATATTGAAGCGGTTCCTAGTGCCAAATCGATCACAAACTCTACTTCCCTATCTGGCGAAAGTCCTGGCAAATCATCCGAAAATATGTCCACAAAGTCTCTCACGACTGGTTTCTCCTCTAACTTCGGGCTCTCTTTACGACTATTGACTATGTAGGCTAAAAATCCTACACAATCTTGTCTCAACAACTTCCTGGCCTACATCATCGTCAGACAACTCGCTTGTCTAGGTGACTTGCTGCCATAAAACACAACCTTTGAAGGAGTCATAAGGTTAATACTTTTCTTTTGGCAATCAATTATCGCCCCATAATTGAATAGCCAATCTATCCCCAGAATAACGTCGAATTCCTCAAGTCTAATCGAAATAAGATCTACATTTATCACGTTACCCTTAATATCCACTCTACAGTTCTTGTATACATACTTAACAGGAATCACTTCCCTATTCACAATCTATATGTTCATAGGGTATTCTAAGTCGTCCTTGGGCAATTCTAAGTTCTTAGCAAAGTCATCGGATATAAAGGAGCAAATAGCACCCGAATCAAATAATATATAAGCATTAACTTTATTGATCGAAATGATACCTGACACCACATCGTGAGACTGTACAACATCCTGCTGTTGCCTTTCTTCGGTGTTAAAAAAATAGTCACATACACGCAAGTGCACACAGTCTACAAGTAATATACGGTAAGTAGAGTATCGATCCCATGGAGAAAAATGAGTATTTCAAATCTAACATGTAACAATTTTGTAATTAATTCGATCTGCTTAAAGGAATGATCAAGATGTGATTTATATAACAATAATGATTAACAAATATTAACTAACTAACAAGTAAATGATTATGAAAAGGAAAATATGGGATTTTAACTTCACTTAAGGCTTAATTCAAATTATACACCTCTTGTTAAGCCCAATTGATTACTTCGGATTTCTAGTTGAGAACACGAAAGTAAAACATGGCTATCTCTCGATATACCATGCTTATATAACACAAAATCCACAAAAGAGATAGAACATATGTGAACATCCAATATTACCTAAACCACTATATTTCTATGTGACTTAAAAGTAATACAGATTTAAGCAAAAGCTCTCTCAAATGACTACACATGGTAATACGGTATGTGTCTATCCGGATTACAAATCATGAAGTCTATCGCATGTAAAAATCATGAACACATGCTAATATGGTCAAATCTATACTTGTAATTCATTTTCCAATTTCATACAAGTTATTTCGGTAGATGGTTATCAAGCAACTAAGCAAGCAAAAAAAACCATAGTAGGCAATCCATACATAATCAATAGGAGCTCAACATAGAAGCATACAAATCTGAACTTAAGCAAAAAGATCCATTAAAATCCCATAATGGAGATTCGTTCATAACTGAAGCAATAACCATTATCAAAACTTGTTCATACATTGAGAAGCAAATATAGAAGTAAAGAGAAGCTAAGAGATAGGAAATGCAAATATAAAATCTCTACTTCAAATATAAACCATCAATGTAGAGCCAAATCCTTCAAACATCCAATCCAAACCCTAATCTATGCAAAATATATGAAAATCTAAGAGAAATCAAGGGAGAAGCCAAAAATATGGAAGAGTAGGCTATAAGCTCTCTATCTATCTCTAAAACCCTAAAACAGTAATACAAACGTTCAAAAGATAGTATCTCAACTTCCAAATACACCCTTATAAGGAAAAACACACAATACATGATTTAATGAAAAAGTTAAATCTCGCCAATATTGGCCTGGCACGGCCGCGCCAACCCGTAGGCAAAACGGGGCGCGGGCGATCTGCTGCTGGTCGAGTTCTCCTCATGGCGTGGGCGCGCCGTGTCAAAGCCCTATAGGGGTGCGGCCGCGCTGCGTTGATTTCTTGCAGAATTCTTCAACTCTTCTATTGGTGCTGCTTTTGGATGTTGTTGCTGCAAGCTTCTTCTTCTTTTCACTTCACATGCCAATGCCATTGCCACATGCCACCTTCATCTTTACTCCACCACATGCCTTAAGCTCGCCATTAAGTCGGCTCCATGCTCAATCCACCCATTATGACATCAAAAGAGCTTCCACTATGCAATCTACAAAATGAAGTAAAAACACATAAAAAGGAACTAAAATACATGAGATTAAGCTATAGTTATAGTGAGTTGATAGCCAATAAGTAGGTATAAAACCTATTTATCAAATACTCTCAAACTTAAACTATTGCTTTCCCTCAAGCAACAAACACGAAATGTAAAGTACATGATATGCAAACTATACTACTATGAAAATGAATCCCAAATTTTCAATCAAGTCATGAATTCCAATAAGAGGTGCCTCAGAGAAATCACAGGATATATGAACAAAGTATCAAACCAAGCTAATGCCATAGAGACATACAATCTAAAAATCAAAACCTGTTAACAATGATGTAGTGTGTGTGCGCTAATATCCACAAATAAGCTTGATAAAGGTAAAAATTCCACATGCTATGCTTCTAAGAGGGAAAAATAAGGCTTTAAATCAAGAAAACTGATAACATATGAAGCATTAACCAATCCTACACATCAATCCAAACTAAGGGTCAACAAAGGGTTTATTATGCTTTTATTCACTCACGAGGGCAATATTTGCGCATTCCCGTGGTTACACATTACTGTGCAATGCCAAGCCCTCTTAGGTTTTTCAATGATACCCATGTAATGAGCTTTCGACCAACGGCTCCCAAACCATAAGGCTTTAGGTCGCTGGGTGTATAGACAATCCGCTAGGGCATACTTGCTCGAATATCAAAGGCCACAGGACTCGACAAGTCAAGGTGTTTATTCTATTTTTCTTTTTCTTTTCTTTTTCTCATTTTTCTATATTTTTCTTTTCTTTTTTTTTTATATAGCATCCATACCCAATGTTTCCCCCAAACTTGAATTTCTGTGTAAGTATGGTCATTGCTCAATATTTATAAAATTCTATTATTAAAAATAGATTTTTCCCATCAGAAGACAAGCATGTAATAATTTTAACCAACAAGCAAATACAACAATACCATGCTATCCGGTAACATCAAAGCAACAGGTAATGATCACATCATGTATTGAAACAATGACTAAGCTTAAGTTATCAACAATGTTCAAAGATCTCAACAATTCCAATATCATCATCGGCCAAACTGAAATTCAACAGACTAAAACATGGGATCATGCAATGTATTGCAACTAAACAAACAAAAGAAAACTAAAAAAAATCATGCAAAATTAACTAACAAGTAATAACATGCAAACTAACATGCAACCTAAACATGCACTACTACTATATGCAACTAAACCCAATACCCCCAAACTTAAAATATATATTGTCCTCAATGGAAGTAAAGGGTTAAGAAAACTCCCCTAAGCATTGTCGTGACAACCTAACTGTGGCTCGGATGGTGAATCTTGTGGTGGATACAGCATGGCTGACCCAAAGACTGGGAACTCCACTATCATACCCTATTGAGCAAAGGCCTCAGCTAGGGCACCTGACATCCCATCAGCATAAGCTTTAAAATTAAAGTGCAGAGAGTCCATCCTCGCCTGTAGATGCCTCATCTGGCGATCCTGACTCGTTGTACTGGCTAGAGGAGGCCCTGATACCTCAGATGACTGTGGTGGTGGAGCTTCTACAGTACGAGCTGGAGGACGAGGAAAAATGAATCCATGACCTCTAGGATCTGCTTTGCCACCAGCCCATTGAGAATACTTCTTGATATTGGCATGGTCAATGTCCTTGATGGGCATCTGCACCTGCTCATCGTCCCATTCAACCACTGCTTGCGCACATAACTTCGTCATAACTGAGGTATGTGGAATCCACCCGTAGTACTGCCTCGCATATATCGCAGCATGGACTGATATTGTAATACCCGAGAATTTCCATATATTATTAAATAAATATATTAATGGAAATGAGAATTTATTTGAATATAAATGATTTTGTGTTATGAGATGAATTAATTCAATTATATATAATTGAATAATTATAATAATTGAGAAATTGGTGGAGTTTGTGATAAACTCGTTGATTGCCTTGTGTGGCACAGTGACGTAATATAAGAATGATTATATTAATTTAAGCGAACAATTAATCTATATTAATTTTTAATCGAAGAATATTAATTAACTGTTATAAAATACTAATGAGGATTGATTAATAATATGTGATTATTATTGCAAGAAACATAATAATAATGAGCAACGTGTTTATAAATATAATAAGATTTATATCAAAGTGATAGTTAATCATATAAAGGTTAATTAAATTGTTATGGAGGTTAACAATTATATTGATTGATGTAGGATATGTGTGTATTATTAATTAATATTCAATTTATAAGATGAGAAATTATATGTGCAAGCATGCGAATTAAATGTATAGTAACTATATGTTATGATATGTGTAGGTGACAAATGATGTGTGGATATACATTAAAATAATGTATCATGGATCTATTATAAATAATTGTTGAGTAATACAATTTAATAATATATGATATAATGTAATGTGGTAGTATCCGATTGTATTATATCAGTAAGATAAAATGTACATAGATTATATGTATTCAAATTGCATTTATTACATTATGGGGAGAACATTGTAATTATAACCTAAGAGTACATATAATATATAACATAAGTGTAGCATATAGTCCATTTGTAAGAATGCTGAGATTTGCTTGGCTTGTCCCAATATAATAGTCACTCTCCTTTCCCTCATTCACGTGCATAGCCATTATGGCCTAAGCCTATTGCTTCTCCTTAAACTCAGTAAATTTCCATAGCCTTGTAGCAATGATGAGCAAGGGAGTGGTTTTAATGATGGATTCTAACAACGAAATACCTACCATTCTATAACCTTCATGCAATTTGACAATCCGTTAGTTTGATTTGGGAGTTAGAAGCTTGGACTGTGTATTCATTCTTCTATATAAAGGAACTCCCTGCACCTTCATTTCATTGCTGAAATATTTCTAAGAGAAGAGAGTATACTGTGATTGTCTATTTAGTTCAGAAGGAATTTCTATAGTAGCATCAGCAAGCTTACTCCATAACAGAGGTATAAATCCTCTTCGTGTCTTCATTTTCATTTTCTGTCAAAAGAACTCCATTGTTGTTCTCTGAGTTTTGTTGAAATTCTTGATTATGCCAAATTGGTTCATGATTGGTTTGTAGAACCCTTATATTGTTGTTATATGAACATACACACATGATGGAACCACTGAATAGTCTTTCATTTCCATTGTTCCTCTTCAATTTCTGTAAATACATGAAATTCGTAAATTAGTTAGAGTTCATGAAATTGGGAATTGATAATTGCTATTGACTGTTATATAAGCATATATGTATGTGTTAGTAAGTTAAACAAGTCTAATATCTGGGTATGTTGAAATCGATGAAATGGGAGGTTTTGGGTCGGTTTTCGCTGCAGTCTGAACCGCAGAAAACTGCCTCGACGCCGCAGCGCCAGTATTAAGCTACTGTTGCCGCGCCGCAGCGCCAGCCTCTGTGTTCAGTTTTCTGCATTCTGCAACAAAACTGTTATGTACCAATTGTTTGATTTTTGTTTAAACAAGCATGGGAGAATGATTAATACATATATATAAACCTAATGAGGCAATGTAAGCATGTTTTAGTATATTAGCATGCATGGTTAACCAAACGACACATAGTTTGGAAACGAATTTAAAGTTTCATAAACGACGTTAACATATATGAAGCATGTATACATTCTGACTTTTCGAGCATGTTTATAGGGCCTTGAAATACATGAAAAGCATGTTAACTTATATATGTAGGTTTCATAAGGAAGCATGAACATGATAGACCTTATTAATGAACTATACTAACAAAGTATAAGCTTTGAACGTGAACGTTGGTATGTTATGACGAGAATTAGAATTTGACATTTATGGACACATGTGATAGTACTCTTAGACTCATTCATGTGTCATGCATGTATATATACCATGATTACTTGCCGTGATTAAAGTTTAGCATGAACAAAGCATGTTTTCAAGATAATAACAATGCTAGCTACATATATGCAATACGAGTACTCATGAGCATGACTAATACAAGTTATATGAATATCTTATGTGTTTAAAAGCAATCATGTTAGACCATATGAGTTCGTGTCCTTGAATGGCTTTAAGTATTAACTTAAGAACCTATACCATGTACGATTGGATTTGGAAAAGTTATACAAGCATGAAAGTATCCTTTAAATATGAATACATGCTACGCGATATTATATGATGTTACTTGAACCCGATTTTGACGGTTAACTTAAGGAGATGCCGTAACTTGCTAAAATGAAATATATTTAGTATTGATTGTGGTCTTATGTGATATTAATAATATGCAAGCATGTTTGCTAATTGTTGAGATCTTATATAATATGAGAATGCGTTTAAACTCTAAAGAAGGAACGTTAAGGATAGAAATTATATTCTATATAACTGTGTAGCTAGGTAAAACTTAGCTTATGTGTTGATCGTATATTCAAAGAGAAAATGTGCAGTTAAATTATATGACTAATGAATATCATATATATACGTAACTGTATTACGATAGGAATTCGAAAGTGTTGATTTCTTTTCGTGGATAAACTACGCTAAAGGCAAGTTCTTCTACTTACACTCTTTTAAAGTGCAAGTATCCTAACCGACGCATTTACTTTATGCAAGGAAATCTATGATTGTGAAAGTTTCCTAACTTATACTCTTTTACTATGCAAGTATCCTATCTTGTGTATTGCGAACTAGTTTCCTATTTAATCGGTTGAATCGAATTAGCATACTTGAACTCTTATTTCATTAAAGCTATTATTCATGTTGAACTTAGTATTGTTCTTGAATATTGTGAAAGTGTCTATGTCATTTGATTCGGCTGGACTTATGTTGTTGAAAAGCAACCCAAACTAATTGATTGGTGCGGGATCTTGTATTTGACTGAGAAGAACAACCTTCTTTGAAGGGAATATATAATTGTCGGAGAACCTACGTGCACACTTGAGTATGGTTGATTGTTATGCATAACAAGGGTACTTTAGGCTGATCACCTGTTGTACCTGTTTTTGTTGGATTTTCAGTTTATTACTGTCAATTCTAGTAGAAGTTCATAGTCCGTAGTGACTACTCAGTATTCAATTATTTGAAATCTTGAATTGACTTATTATTGAATCATATTGATATTATCCTGTCCTTAGCGAGTGATATTGAGAACTGTTGATATTCTTGTTATTCTTGAACTATTAAATCTTGTTATACCCTTTCGAGAATTGAGAATCTTATTACTCACCCTTATTGTATATTACTTGCTGGGCAATTTGTGCTCATTCTTGCTTTCCCTAAAACATTTCAGTTAAGGCAGAGCATGGTGAACCTTCGGGCGTTGATAAGGGCAAGGGCAAAGCTACCAACTAGCTTATGTCTGTTATGTTTTAAATATATTAATATTGTATGAAGATGATGTAGTAAGACTGGATTTGATTATGTTTAAGCTTAAGTTAGATTATGTAATAAGTCGTTAACTGATATTATTATGTAATCTATTAAGTACTGTAGGTTGCGAGACTTGGGGGAATAATTATAATTAATTATTGTAAATTATTCTAGAATAGATTTTCCCCTGTGATCGTATGATATTTAATTATTATTATTGTGATGTATTACCATGAGCAGGTGATGAACCGAATTCGAGAGACCAAGTGGCGGTCCTGGAATTTGGGGGCGTCACAGATATATCAAGTTCCCAATGTCGATGTACGTGCCAGTGATGATCCCCCATAAGACAATGGCCTTATCAGCCATAACGTCATACTGGTGGGTGGTAGGAATAAGACTGGCGCAGATAAACTTATTCCACGGCTTGGCGTATCTCTTTAATGCCGCGTGTGGGAAGTTTATCTTCGCATCCGTTCCTGGCCTAATGGCCCACTTGGTGCCTGGCATGCAAAGCTCTCTAATGACCATATCCAAATCAGTCTCAAACCTCTCAGCCACAACCCAGTTCTCTTGGCCAGCAGGAAGATCGACAAATGGAACACTTCACGAATTGTCGGCAGGAGATAATTCACTTGTTTTCCCCTTACAAAGGAGATCCCGCTTTGCGTCTCCCTAGCATTTGTATAGAATTCATGGACTATAGCCATAGGTGCAGCCATAGGTGTCGCCACAACTCCAATCTAGCCTCTGTCCCTAATCATAGTCAACATCTGACCATCCTCCTTAGTCGGCTTGAGACCCTTTTTCGAAACAAAGGACTTGGGTACCAAGACCTTGTGATAATGCTTCTGAGCTGACAAGTTGATGAACATGGATGTGTCCAAATCATAATCACCCTGGCTACTGCTAGAGGACGAGGACGATAGAGAAACTGAGCGAGGACTTTTTGGTGCCATAGAATCTGTAGAGATCCTCAAATCAAACCCTAACTAATAAAGCAAAAACCCCCCAAACTGCCTCTGAAACCTCTCTCTACAAACCCTAACTGATGAAAATGGAGATGGAGTGATTATATGGTAGTGGTTAGGGTTAGGTTTTATAGAGAATTGTAGGTGGAGAAGAAGTGGAGAGAGAATGATTGAATGAAGATGATGAGAATGTGCTTGATCGTGATGAAGGATTAGATTTTATTTAGACTAGGCTAGGTTTTGAGTATGTTTTGCAATAGGAGAAGGAGTGTATGTTATGTTATGTTATGTACTGATAAGAAGTCGACCAAATGATATATGATATAAGGGATGGGTCAAATTTTAAGATTTTTAAAAACGACAGTTTTCTGGGTATTGACGCGGGCGCGCTGTGGCATAGGCTTGATCGGGCGCGGCTACGCTTGGGACTAAAAGTTTCTGCAATTGGATGGCGCGGGCGCGCCGTGATGAACTGTGAAGAAGGCGCAGTCGCGCTGCCATGGTACCAGCCCTGAAGCTTCTGCAGCAAAATAAAATTTAGCAGCTATCTTACATGCGAGCTTTATCTTGCATAAAGTGGCATTCAAAAATGAGACAACATTTTATTCCAATATTCAAAAGTGGCTATGTAAGCTAAATGTATCTATTATCAAAAATGTCATATTTGAAAAATTGCTATGCTATATGCAACATGTACTCAAACTCAAAATTTTCAAGAATTAAACATGGGGGGAAATAGATATGTAACAAGAATTAAACAAGAGGGAGAATAAAGTGGATGGGGTGCCTCCCATAGAGCGATTGTTTGTAGTCAATTAGCTTGACTTTCTCAGACTTTCTCATGGAGTGGAAAGGATCTTGGAGGCTTTTTATTGGTCAACTTTGCACCCAAAATAGTTCTTCAATCTCTGCCCATTGACCTTGAACGGCATATTCGGGTCTTGACCTATAATCTCAACTGCACCGTGAGTATACACGGTCTTCACCGTGAATGGTCCTGACCATCTAGACTTAAGTTTGCCCGGGAAAAGTCGAAGACGTGATTTGAACAACAACACGGCTTTCCCAGCTCAAACTTCCTCTCAATAATTTTTCGGTCGTGCCATTTCTTCACCTTCTCCTTGTATAGTTTAGAGTTCTTATATGCCTGCAGTCGAAATTCATCAAGTTCATTCAATTGGAGAAGTCTCTTCTCTCCTACGACTTTGAGGTTAAAATTTAGCTTTTTGATTGCCCAGAATGCCTTGTGCTCAAGCTACATGGGAAGATGATAGGCTTTGCCATATACCAACTAATAAGGTGACATCCCCAGTAGTGTCTTATAAGCGGTTCTGTAGGCCCATACTGCATCATCAAGTTTGAGTGACCAATCTTTCCTCGTTGGGTTGACAATTTTGTCCAAAATCCTCTTTACTTCACGATTTGAGACTTCATCTTAGCCATTAGTTTGGGGATGGTAGGCCGTGGCGACACGATGATTCACCCCATACTTAGCCAATAATGTTGTAAACTGTCTATTGCAGAAGTGTGTGCCTTCGTCACTGATGATTGCTCTATGTGTTCCAAATCTTGTGAATATATTTTTCTATAGAAACCTCAAGACCACCTTTGCATCATTCGTTGGCAAAGCAGCCACTTCAACCAACTTGGAAACATAGTCTATCTCCAATAGAATGTAAAGATTCCCGCAAGATGAAACGAATGGCCCCATAAAGTCAATACCCTAAACATCAAATATTTCAACTTCTAATATCATGTTCAAAGGTATTTCATTCCTCTTGGAGATGTTTCCTACCCGCTGGCATCTATCACATTTCTGCACAAAATTGTATGCATCCTTGAAAAGAGTCGGCCAATAGAATCCCGCTTGAAGAACATTGGCCACTGCCCTCTCTCCTCCATAATGTCCCCGTACACTGATGCATAGCAACCATAGAGTATGCTCTCTGTCTCACTATGTGGGATACACCGCCTGATCATTCTGTCTACACATTACTTGAATAGATATGGCTCGTCCCACATGTACCATTTGACATCGTGCAGAAATTTCTTCTTTTGGGGCCTTGTCAACTCAGGAGGGAGAATGTTGCTAACCAAATAGTTTCCATGGAACTTCTCCTTGGACCAAAAAAATCTATTCATCCGAGAAGGATTCATTAATCAAAACTCCATCGTTCGTGTCCTTTCCTTAATTCTCTAATTGTGACAAGTGGTCCGCCACTTGGTTCTCGGTACCCTTTTTGTCCTTTATCACCAAGTTAAACTTCTACAAGAGTAGAATCCATCAAATCAAACGGGGTTTGTCATCCTTTTTAGCAATCAAATACTGAATGGTAGCATGATTTGTATACACCACTACTTTCGTGCTAATCAAGTATGAACGAAACTTGTCGAAGGCATACACCACTGCTAATAACTCCTTCTCAGTGGTCGTGTAATTGAGTTGTGCATCCGTCAAGGTCTTACTGGCATAATAGATGACATGAAATATCTTTTCCTTACGCTACCCCAAAATAACTCCCACTGCAAAGTCATTAGCATCACACATCAACTCTAAAGGTAAAGACTAGTCGGGAGCATGATCTGTATACACCACTACTTTCGTGCCAATCAAGTATGAACGAAACTTGTCGAAGGCATACACCACTGCTAATAACTCCTTCTCAGTGGTCGTGTAATTGAGTTGTGCATCTGTCAAGGTCTTACTGGCATAATAGATGACATGAAATATATTTTCCTTGCGCTGCCCCAAAATAACTCCCACTGCAAAAGTCATTAGCATCACGCATCAACTCTAAAGGTAAAGACTAGTCGGGAGCTGTGATAATAGGTGATGTCGTCAACTTCCTCTTCAAATGCTCAAAATCTGCCAAACAATCCTCGTCGAACTTAAAAGGGACATCATTCTCCAGTACGGTAGAACCCCGAATGTCCAAGGAAACTGCGGACCCCTTTCACTGAAGTCGGTGGTGGTAGGCTCTCAATCGTTTCCAACTTTGCTTCGTCAACCTCCAATCCTTTTCCTAAAACCTTGTGCCTGAGAATAATTCCTTCTTGTACCATGAAATGACACTTCTCCCAATTTAGCACCAAGTTTGTCTCAACACACCGTTTCAACACCATAACCAAGTTTTCCAAGTAGATATCAAATGAGTCCCCAAAAACTGAGAAGTCGTCCATGAAGACCTCCACATTTTGCTCTACCATGTCGGAAAAGATAGCCATCATACACCTCTAAGATGTAGTCGGTGCGTTGCATAAGCCTAAAGACATCCTGTTGAAAGTAAAAGTTTCATATGGACAAGTGAAGGTAGTCTTTTCTTGATCTTCGGGAGCAATGACTATCTGATTATACCCTGAGTACCCATCTAGGAGACAATAGTACTCATGGCATGCCAACCTATCTAGCATCTGATCAATGAATGGAAGAGGGAAATGGTCTTTTCTTATTGCCTTGTTGAGCTTCCGATAGTCCATACACACTCTCCACCCCGTGACTATTTTGGTGGGGATCAATTCATTATTCTCATTGGCTATCACACTCATTCCACCCTTCTTTGGTACGCATTGCACATGACTCACCCAGAAGCTGTCTGATATAGGATATATGATGCCGACATCCAACCACTTATGGATCTCTTTCTTGACCACTTCTTTCATGATAGGATTTAGTCTTCTCTATTGCTCCACTTTCGGCTTGCTATCATCCTCAAGAAGTATTTTATGAATGCAAAAGGAGGGGCTTATCCCCTTGATATCCGCAATGGTCCACCCAATCGCAGATTTAAATTCTTTAATACTCGCAGCAGCTTATTTTGTTGATAAGATGTTAGCTCAGAGGCAATTATAACAGGCAACGTGGAAGAATTACCCAAAAATACGTACCTTAGATGATTAGGAAGAGGTTTCAGATCCAGTGTAGGAGGCATCTCCCTAGACGGTTTTAAGTGCTCTGAAGACTCCCCTGTGTGTTCTAGTGGTTCAGCCGGACTCTTAAATTTGTTCATTCGTGACATTATATTCAGAATTTGCACATACTCAACAACCTTTATATCATCCATGCCAAAATCCCCTAGTAAAGCACTTTCCAAAGGATCACTGCTCATCACTTATGTGGTCTCTTCATTTAACACCCTGTTGACCGCATCAATTCGGAAACATTCTTCTTCATCGGTGGGAAACTTCATAGCCTTGAATACATTAAAAGTGACCTCTTGGTCCTGAACTCTCATCGGAAGTTCTCCTTTTTTTACATCAATAAGAGTTCGTCCAGTAGCTAAGAAAGGTCTTCCCAAAATGATCGAAATGTCCTTGTCTTCTACATAATCAAGAATAATGAAGTCGGCAAGAAATATTAACTTTTCCATTTTTATAAGTACGTCTTCTACAATACCCCTCGAATATGTGATGGACCTATCGGCAAGTTGAAGTGATATATTTGTCGATTTAGCAGCCGATAAACCGAATTGTGTATACACCGAGAGTGGCATAAGATTGATGCTCACCCCCAAATCACATAGACATTTATTAAAAGACAATCCTCCAATAGAGCATGGGATCGTAAAACTGTCGGGAACCTTGAGTTTAGGAGGTAGTTTCCGTTGCAACACCGCAGTGCACTCTTCAGTTAAGGCAACTGTCTCATAATCTTCCAGTTTCTTCTTTCTCGACAGAATACCCTTCATGAACTTAGCATCGCTTGGCATTTGCTCCAAAGCCTCTGCGAATGGTATATTAATTTGCAGCTTCTTAAACACCTCCAAAAACTTGGCAAATTTCTTATCCAGTTTTTGCTTTTGGAGTCTTTGAGGGTATGGCACAGGTGGATATACAGCTGGTGGTGGAGCACATGATTTCTCAGCAATTTCAAATTTTTCTGATTCGGATACTTGCTTTCCATCACTCTCATTGGTCAAAAATTATCTCAAAAATCTCTGCATATTGGTGCGGGAGCTCCATGTTTCCTTATTCTTGGGGCTCGATAGCGCTAGGCCTAATTCCTGCAGTTTATTTTCCACTTCTTAAAGTGATGGCTTGGCACTGCTCCTTTCTGTCCCTTCTCGGGTTAGCCTCCGTGTTACTTGGTAGAGCACCTTGTGGTCTGTTAGTGAGCATGTTGGCCATTTGGCCCATTTGGTTCTCCAAAGTCTTGATAGCCACATCTTGGCTCTTTAACATCAACATCAACTCTTCCATCTCTGATTTCTTTTCTTATTGAGGAGAGGGAGCTTGAGGATGTTGATGTTGTTAGTGCTGAAATCCCGGAGGGTAAGACGGTCTAGGAGTATGTTGTTGTTATGGATATTGTGGTTGTTGTTGAGGTTGGTGTTTTTGTTGAGAACTTTGATTGTTACTCCAAGAAAAGTTGGGATGATTTCTATTGTTTGGATGGTAAGAGTTTTGGTATTGATTGGGTGGCCTTTGATAGTTGCTCAAAAATTATACCGACTTGGAAGTGATTGCACATTGATCCGTCGGATGTGACCCCACACATAGTTCACAAACGTAGGCAACTTGTTGCACCTTGGACTCGGCCATAGAATCAATCTTCTTTAACATTGAAGCTAGTTGAGCCGATAGTGCAGTGATAGCATCCACTTCCATTACTCCGATAACTTTTGGTTGAGGCATCCTAGATGAAGGATATTTGTAGTCATTTGCTGCCATGGTCTCTATTAACTCATAAGCTTCTTCATAACTCTTCACCCAGAATGCTCCTCCCGCAGAGGCATCAATGCTCGGCCGAGTTTGCCACCCCAATCCATTGTAGAATGTATTAATTTCCATCCATTGCGGCATCCCATGAAGAGAACACTTCCTTAACATCTCCTTGTATCTTTCCCAGGCTTCATATAAAGATTCTCCTTGTTGTTGCTCAAATTGAGAAAGAGCACTCCTCATCTTTGCAGTCTTAGCCATAGGAAAGAATTTTACTAAAAACTTCGGTGCTAAGTCCTCCCAAGTAGTAATAGACCTCAATGGTAGCGAGTGTTCCTTGCCTTGTCCCTCAAGGTGAACAAAAAGAGTCAAAGTCTGACCGCATCATCCGATACACCATTATACTTAAATGTGTCACAAATTTCAATAAAGCTCAGTAGATGCTCGTTCGGGTCATCATTAGTCGAACCCAAACTGAACCGTGTTTTGTACCATTTGGATTGTCCCTGGTTTGATTTCAAAGGTATTAGCGGCTATTATTGGCCTGACGATGCTCGACTGAAGCTCATTGATACGCGGCATAGAATAATCCCTTAATGCTTTATATTCTTCGGCCGCCATAATTATCGGTATTTCAGGTTCCTCTTATGTATTAGTAGTAATTGTACTCAATCTCCAAGCTCTCCCGTTGATGTTTTCCTTTCTAGGCACCAAAGCATAATTCTTAGATCGAGTTTGCATACACTAACCAAGAGTACCTGAAACAAAAGAAAAATACTATAGAAATGAGATAAGATGTGATTTGTTTAACTCAGACCAATTTAACATAAACTGATGACGAAAGTAATAAAAATAATCACTAATCCCCGGCAACAGCGCCAAAAACTTGTTGGTTTTCTTCGGTGTTAAACAAAACAGTCACATACACGCAAGTGCACACGGTCCACAAGTAATATATGGTAAGTAGAGTATCGATCCCACGAAGAAAAATGAGTATTTCTAATCTAACATGAAATAATTTTGTAATTAATTCGGTCTACTTAAACGAATGATCAAGATGTGATTTATATAACAATAATGATTAAGATATATTAACTACATAACAAGTAAATAATTAAAAAAAATATATGGGATTCTAACTTCACTTAATGCTTAATTCAAATTATACACCTCTTGTTAAGCCCAATTGATTACTTTGGATTGCTAGTCGAGAGCACGAAAGTAAAACATGGCTATCTCTCTATATACCAAGCTCATATCACACAAAATCCACAAAAGAGATAGAATATATGTGAACAACCAATATTACCTAAACCACTATATTTTTATGTGACTTAAAAGTAATACAGATTTAAGCACAAGCTCTCTCAAATGACTACACGCGGTAATACGGTATATGTCTATCCGGATTACAAATCATGAAGTCTATCGCATGTAAATATCATGAACATATGCTAATATGGTCAAATCTATACTTGTAATTCTTTTTCGAATTTCAAACAAGTTATTTCGGTAGTTGGTGACCAAGCAACTAAGCAAGCAAAACAAAATGTAGTAGGTAATCCATACATAATCAACAAGAGCTCAACATAGAAGCATACAAATATGAACTTAAGGAAAAAGATCCATTAAAATCCCATAATGGAGATTAGTTCATAACTGAAGCAATAACCATTATCAAAACTTGTTCATACATTGAGAAGCAAATATAGAAGTAAAGAGAAGCTAAGAGATAGAAAATGCAAATATGGAATCTCTACTTCAAATATAAACCATCAATGTAGAGCCAAATCCTTCAAACATCCAATCCAAACCCTAATCTATGCAAAATATATGAAAATCTAAGAAAAATCAAGAGAGAAGCCAAAAATATGGAAGAGTAGGCTACAAGCTCTCTATCTCTCTCTAAAACCCTAAAACAGTAATAAAAACGTTCAAAAGATAGTATCTCAACTTCCAAATACACCCTTATAAGAAAAAACACGCAATATAGGATTTAATGAAAAAGTTAAATCTGGTCAACAATAGCCTGGCGCGGGCGTGCCACCCCATAGGTAAAACAGGGCGTGAACGCGCTGCTGCTGGTCTAGTTCTCCTCCTGGCGTAGGCGAGCCGTGTCAAAGCCCTATAGGGTCGCGACTGCGCTGTGCTGATTTTCTGCAGAGTTCTTCAACTCTTCTGCTGGTGCTACTTGTCGACGTCAGGAAAAAATCCTCGGGTCGGGTCACAACCCGGATCTTTCTCTCTTCCTAAGTTATCTCTACCCTAATTCTTTTTATTTGTGAAGAAGGTTTTGAAGGGAGGAAAAGGCCAACATGTATCATGTCGACGATTTGAATGTTTTATAGCGTCGTCAGTTGATAGATTTGAAATGATTGTACCAACTCAACCGAGTTTTGTTTGAGAGGAGGCCCAATTGCTGGACACTGTCGAAACTTGATCTTTGAAACTGAAGTTTTGAGTTCGGGGGCTTGGTTAAGTGTGGAGAAGGTGTTAGGCACTGTTGGGTTTGTACGTAACGCAATCATGCAATCAAATCACATAAATAGGGCGGAAGCGTAAAAACTAGGTTTTCAAAAATTTATACAAACCCATTGCCATGATCATTCTTGTGCATCAATTATCAGTGAATGAGGAAGGAGAAAAACAGAATTATACCTTTGAAGATCCAATCTTCCTCAGGTACAAGTTCTACTCCTTTGATTCCTTTGATTCCTCTGTAGTGGCTCCTTCCCTTGATCAATGTCAGCCACCCAAATGTTTGGCCTCTAACGGTGATCCTCCAAGGAAGATGAAGAACTCAGTAAGATGGGTTATTGGCTTAACCCTTGTTTCTATCTCTATAGAATATGTGTACTCCCAACTCTTGAAAAATTCACGTACCTTATTTCTGATATAAGACTCTCTTATATAGATATTAGGTTAACCCTCCTAATCCAATTAGAATAGTATTTTATTTAATTAATTAATTAAATTCTTTTAATTAATTTATATCCTAATCTTTATTAGGATTGAGAGAGAGTACTGATATTATATTAATTCCTAAACTCCTTTAGAATTAAAATAATAATAATAATAATAATATTAATAAGACTCCTCTTATTAATTTATATTTAATATTTCTAAAATATTAAATAATAAACATTAAGCTATTTAATTTATTCTATCATCATAGATTAAATTAATTATACTTAATGCATTATTACTATCATGCCATTATCTTCTTAAATAATTCTTCTTCCTTTTATGGTGTGACCCTTTAGGTGCTCCATATTAAACCGGTTGTGAATAAATCAATTAGAACAATTCTAATATTATTTAAATAAAAAAATTAAACTAATAATCTATTTAATTAAATAACATTTATTCTACAATAGGGATAAGCCTCCCTAGCGATCAACGACTTTTCAGATAATATAGATTTCAACATTAATCATAAAAGAACCTGTGAGTTAATAGTTACCGTACAATTCAATCCTTCCACCATACAATGTCCCAATTAAATATAAGACATGGATTTACTGTCAAGTCTTAATTTATTTAATTATATGTATTTCGATTAGAAAATGCACAACTCCAAATAATGCAAATTAGAAACCTCTTTCTAATTTCATTCTACCTTGGCCAAGGATTCCTGGGTTGTCATTTAACGAATCACATAGGAAATATCTCCTCTTTTACTAGAGGTGGTAGATTCTTTATTGATCATTCATTATCTCCATATGTAACTCATTACACCCAAGCATACCCTATATATGCCTTAAAAGTCCTTAAGGAATTAGTCAAAGTATAATTTGTTACATACAAGATATTATGATGATCTCAAGTCCAAGGATCACATGTACTACTATCACATTAGGAATTCCTATTGACAGGCGAGTAAAACTCCATTAGGTATTCCATAGCGAGTCATGTTCAGTGAACTTATTCTCCAATAAGCACCTACATACTTGCTTTAGTGTCTCCACACAAATGACCATGAGATCAGTCATTCTCATCCAATGAGCAAGCAACATATGTACCAATCTATCCGGATTTACTAATCCCCATTTTAGTAATCCCACAATTGGGAACTATTTTAGTTTTTAAGCTTTCTAAGAATTTAGATCTCATTATCATGATCTCATCATGCTTCTAAAAGCATTGCTTAAAACTATGGGTTATTTACATAATATAAAACAGCACCATGTATATAAATATATGCCTTAAATGAATATTTTATTTAAACTTCACTTGCAGCTATATACTCTGCCTCTGTCATTGAATCAGCAACCGTTTGCTGCTTGGAACTCTTCCAACTCACTGCACCTCCGTTCAAGGTAAACACATACCCTGAAACAGATTTACTGTCATCTTGGTCTGTTTGAAAACTTGAGTCCGTGAATCCCTCGAGTTTTAATTCAGACCCACAGTAGACAAGAAAAATATCTTTAGTCCTTCTCAAGTACTTTAGGATATTTTTCACTGCCTTCCAGTGCTCTTCTCTTGGATTCGACTGGTATCTGCTTGTTACACTAAGTGCGTGAGCAACATCCGGTCTAGTACATATCATACCGTACATGATAGATCCTATTGCAGAAGCATAAGGGATCTTACTCATACGGTCTCTCTCCTCAGGTGTCTTTGGGGCCTGTTTCTTGGAGAGATTTATTCCATGGCTCATCGGCATGAGACCTCTTTTGGAATCTTCCATGCTAAACCTCTTTAGCATCGTATCAATGTACGTTCCTTGGGATAAGCCGAGCATCCTTTTAGATCTATCTCTATAGATCTTTATCCCCAAAATATAAGATGCTTCACCCAAGTCCTTCATGGAGAAGTTTTTAGATAACCAGATTTTAATGGATTGTAACATAGGAATGTCATTCCCTATCAGTAATATATCATCAACATATAATACAAGGAATGATACTGCGCTCCCACTAACCTTCATGTATACACATGGTTCATCCTCGTTTTTGATAAAATCAAACTCTTTGATTGTCTCATCAAAACGAATGTTCCATCTACGAGAAGCTTGCTTCAACCCATAAATGGATCGTTGTAGCTTACAGACATGATTTGTTCCAACTTTTGAAATAAATCCCTCTGGCTGTGTCATATACACATCCTCCTCAAGTTTCCCATTGAGGAAGGCCGTTTTCACGTCCATCTGCCAGATCTCATAGTCGTTGTAAGCTGCAATCGCAAGCAAAATCCGATTGGACTTGAGCATGGCTACTGGTGAGAAGGTTTCATCATAGTCAACTCATTGTCTTTGTTTGAAACCTTTTGCAACCAGTCGGGCCTTATAGGTCTCTACCTTTCCGTCTGCTCCAGTCTTTTTCTTAAAAACCCATTTACACCCAATAGGTTTAATACTTTAAGGTGGTGAAACCAAAGACCATACTTTGTTTTCATACATGGAGTCCATTTCGGATTTCATGGCTTCAAGCCATTTCCCTGAGTCTTTATTACTCATAGCCTGTTCGTAATTCAATGGATCATCATCATTCATGATGTGTACCTCATCGTTATCCTCTATAACGAATCCATACCTCTCAGGTATCTTCGGTACTCTTCCAGATTTACGAACAGGGTGTGGTACAGTAGGTTCTTCTAATTGGTTAGGTACCTGACTTTGGTCCGTGGTAACTTGTGGTTCTTGAACTTCTTCAAGATATATCTTGCTCCCACTGACCCCTTCATGGATAAACTCTTTCTCCAAGAAGGTAGCATATTTTGCAACAAACACCTTTTGATCAGTTGGATGATAGAAATAATACCCTACGGTTTCTTTAGGGTATCCCACAAATCTACACTTACCGGATTTAGTCTGTAGCTTATCATTTTCAAACTTTTTGACATAAGCTGGACAACCCCAAGTCTTAACATGCTTAAGATTTGGTTTCCTCCCTTTCCACATCTCATATGGAGTCTTTGGGGCGGATTTGGTAGGTACCTTGTTAAGTAGGTATGCAGCCGTTTCTAGGGCATATCCTTAGAAGGAAATTGGAAGGTCGGTAAAACTCATCATGGATCGAACCATGTCCAATAGTGTTCGATTTCTCCTTTCAGATACTCCATTTAACAATGGTGTACCTAGAGGAGTCCATTGTGAGATTATACCATTTTCTCTGAGACAATTGAGAAACTCACTGCTTAAGTATTCTCCACCTCTATCTGATCGAAGTATCTTAATACTCTTGCCCGTTTGTTTCTCTACTTCACTTCTGAACTCTTTGAACTTTTCAAATAATTCTGATTTGTATTTCATTAAATACACATATCCAAATCTTGAGTGATCATCAGTGAAAGTAATAAAATAAGAATACCCACCCCGTGCACTTGTTGTCATAGGTCCACAAACGTTTGTGCGAATCAATGCCAACAACTCTGTAACTCTCTCCCCTTTTCCACTAAAAGGAGATTTAGTTATTTTACCCATGAGACAAGATTCACAAGTTGGATATGATTCATAATCAGATAGCTCGAGGAGCCCATCTTTATGCAACTTGGATAATCTTGTTTCATTGATATGACCGAGTCTACAGTGCCACATATAGGTATAATTAATATCATCTCTTTTCCTTTTCTTAATTTGTTCAATTTGAAATATATTTTCTTGCAAGTCAAGTGTATAAAGTCCATTTCGCAAATTTCCAATACCATATAAAACATCGTCTTTATAAATAGAACAACCATTGTTCTTTATAATAACGTCAAAACCTTCCATATCCAATACAGAAATTGAAATAATGTTTTTAATAATATTCGGAACATAATAACAATTATTAAGATAAATGGATTTGCCCGAAGGCATTGCTAAACAATAAGTTCCTACAGCTAATGCAGCAACTTTTGCTCCATTTCCCACTCGTAGGATCACCTCATCTTTGTTCAGCTTTCTACTTCTGACCAGTCCCTGCACAATATTACATATGTGAGAACCACAGCCGGTATCCAATACCCAAGTAGAATTATGACTTTCAGAAAAATTAATTTCAATCATAAACAAACCTTGATTGGAAGTCGAAGCTTCTCCAAGCTTCTTCTCTGCTAGAAACTTCTTGCAGTTCCTCTTCCAATGTCCCGGCTCATTGCAATGAAAGCACATTCCTTTAGCTGGTTCAAGTTTCTTTTGCTCCTTTTCTTTCCCTTTTCCCTTAGCCTTCTTAGATTTCTTCTTTTCAGAAGACACCTTGGGCCTCTTCCTTTTATTGGAAGAATCCACCATCAAGACATGGTTCTTCTTGGATGAGAAGTGACCTTCTACAGTTTTCAGCATGTTAAGCAGCTCAGGTAAGCTAACATCTAGCTTATTCATGTGAAAATTAACCACAAACTGCGAGAAGGTCTCAAGGAGTGACTGCAAGACCAAGTCTTGACTCAATTCCCCATCCATGACGAACCCAAGCTGTCCAAGGCGTTCAATCAAATTGATTACCTTCAGAACATGAGTCTCGACGGCAGTGCCCTCGGTCATCCGAGATCGGAAGAGCTCCTTAGATATCTCATATCTAGCAGTCCTACTCTGTTCACCATACAACTCCTTGAGGTGAAGCAGCATAGCAGGAGCATCCATTTTTTCGTGCTGACGCTGAAGCTCGTTATTCATGGATGCGAGCATGATGCATTGAGCCACAGATGCATCATCTTGCCACTTATTGAAAGTGGCAATCTCTTCCTCAGAGGCTATTTCTGAAACAGATTCAGGGATAGTGGAATTTAGGACATAAGAAATCTTTGCAGCAGTGAGAACAATTCTCAGATTTCTTAGCCAGTCCTCATAATTCGGGCCGGTAAGCTTATTTGCATCAAGTATGCTTCGTAGTGAGATTAGTGATTTTGACATTTTTAAAATTCTGCATGTGAAAAGACAACATTTTAGCAAACATTCATTTTATTAACTTTGCATACCAAAATAAATTTAGGTCTTTATTTTAAATTGGTATCTCCCACTATTTTCATCAAACTATATTACCCTCACTCATAAAGTTCGGCAACATCTAATTAAAGATTTGCTAGTGAGATTAAGGATCCCATTTCAAATGTATATAACCTTGTGGATAGCACAACAAGCGATATACAAATAAATAGATAGACAACTCTTGTCAATTACATCACCATGTAACTCCTTTTATTTTGTCTCTTAAATTATAATGGTCATGTGTGTGCACATCCGAACTAAAATGATTTAAGTTAAGTCCAGCCTAGCACTTCCATAAATTTAAAAAAGAAAATTTTTCGTCCTTGTGGATAGCACAACAAGACTAGATCGTTCAATTTTCTTGATAAGCATCAAATGTGATTAATTAACTTCTTAAATATTCAATACTCGTCTTGTGGATAGCACAACAAACTCATATTAAATATTTAATACTCTATTAACTAATCATGCTAGAAGGCGACGTTCGATATTCCAAATATCATTTGAACGCTTCAGACTTAATAATATTTCTTTGAGGGGTTTGTTATTATTTGTCTCATCTTTTTAAGCGCGCATGCACATATATATATAAAATACACGTCATTTTATTAAACATGCGAAGCATGTTTGTATAAAATATAATATATATAATATTTAGCATGCAATATAGAATACTATATTCTATCCGGATTGATTATGGACTTTTATTCTAGTTTGGTTCACTAGAGCCACCAAGTGAACCAAAAGGTCAAACCTAGGAGTGCAAGAATTTAAATTTTAAATGTAACTATTACATTTAAACCCGGGCTCCATACAAACGGGTCTTCACGCGCTCCTTGCTCCTTGGTCTCCAATTTCTTCAAAATAATTCTAACTATCTTTATTACATTAACTATTTAAAATTAAATAGAAACCTTGATCAGCAGTCAAGGGGAAGTATATAGAAAGGAGATAGAATTTACATCGAGAATAAAACTAGAAAAGACGAGGTACGCAGACCCCATTTTATAAAACCCATACATTCAAGCATTCATCCAAAATAAAATCCAATCACATTGGTCATAGTCCATAATCAACCCCATTTATTATCATACACATCAACATATGCATCAATAAATATCCATTCATCTCATGAATAACAATGCTATTCCATATATGGATCGATGTTATTTAATGGACAAAGGTTTTGCTAAATTTTATTTTTGAAACAAAATAAACTCTTTTATTTTAATAAAAAATAAATCCAAATTAAACTCCTTTAATTTTAGCATTCTGAAATCATATTTCAGATAAAATAAACTTCTTTATTTTAAAACTTTATCAATTAAATAAACAGTTTACTTAATTAATTAAAATCAATTTTCAGGGTCTGTCCAGGTACCGGCGCAGCTGCGCCAGTAATGAACTGGGCAGCTGCGCATGTAGACGGAAGTAGCAGTTTTTGCAGACCGGCGCAGCTGCGCCAGTAATGAACTGGGAAGCTGCGCAGCTGCGCCGTTCGCCGCAGAAACTTGCAGAAAATGATTTTTTTCCAGAAAAACGATCCAATTCTCACATCAATTCATACATGGAATTATAAAATTGATAATTAGCACAAAGTTAGGCTCTGATACCACTGTTGGGTTTGTACGTAACACAATCATGCAATCAAATCACATAAATAGGGCGGAAGCGTAAAAACTAGGTTTTCAAAATTTATACAAACCCATAACCATGATCATGCTTTGTGCTTGTTATCAATAACAGAAAAGAGAGAACATGGAATTATACCTTTGAATATCTAAGCTTCCTCAGGTACAAGTTCTACTCCTTTGATTCCTCTGTAGTGGCTCCTTCCCTTGATCAATGTCAGTCACCCAAATGTTTGGCCTCTAACGGTGATCCACCAAGGAAGATGAAGAACTCAAGAAGATGGGTTATTGGCTTAACCCTTGTTTCTATCTCTATAGAATGTGTACTCCCAACTCTTGGAAAATTTCACGTCCCTTATTTCTGATATAAGACTCTCTTATATAGATATTAGGTTAACCCTCCTAATCCAATTGAAATAGGGTTTTATTTAATTAATTTATGTCCTAATCTTTATTAGGATTGAGAGAGAGTACTGATATTATATTAATTCCTAAACTCCTTTAGAATAATAATAATAATATTAATAAGACTCCTCTTATTAATTTATATTTAATATTTCTAAAATATTAAATAATAAACATTAAGCTATTTAATTTATTCTATCATCATAGATTAAATTAATTATACTTAATGCATTATTACTATCATGCCATTATCTTCTTAAATAATTCTTCTTCCTTTTATGGTGTGACCCTTTAGGTGCTCCATATTAAACCGGTTGTGAATAAATCAATTAGAACAATTCTAATCTTATTTAAATAAACAAATTAAACTAATAATCTATTTAATTAAATAACATTTATTCTACAATAGGGATAAGCCTCCCTAGCGATCAACGACTTTTCAGATAATATAGATTTCAACATTAATCATAAAAGAACCTGTGAGTTAATAGTTACCGTACAATTCAATCCTTCCACCATACAATGTCCCAATTAAATATAAGACATGGATTTACTGTCAAGTCTTAATTTATTTAATTATATGTATTTCGATTAGAAAATGCACAACTCCAAATAATGCAAATTAGAAACCTCTTTTTAATTTCATTCTACCTTGGCCAAGGATTCCTGGGTTGTCATTTAACGAATCACATAGGACACATCTCCTCTTTTACTAGAGGTGGTAGATTCTTTATTGATCATTCATTATCTCCATATGTAACTCATTACACCCAAGCATACCCTATATATGCCTTAAAAGGCCTTAAGGAATTAGTCAAAGTATAATTTTTTACATACAAGATACTATGATAATCTCAAGTCCAAGGATCACATGTACTACTATCACATTAGGTATTCCTATTGACAGGCGAGTAAAACTCCATTAGGTATTCCATAGCGAGTCATGTTCAGTGAACTTATTCTCCAATAAGCACCTACATACTTGCTTTAGTGTCTCCACACAAATGACCATGAGATCAGTCATCCTCATCCAATGAGTAAGCAACATATGTACCAATCTATCCGGATTTACTAATCCCCATTTTAGTAATCCCACGATTGGGAACTATTTTAGTTTTAAAGCTTTCTAAGAATTTAGATCTCATTAGCATGATCAACATCATGATTCTAAAAGCATTGCTTAAAACTATGGGTTATTTACATATTATAAAAACAGCACCATGTAGATAATTAAATGCCTTTAATAAATAAATATTTTATTAATAAATAAATAAGATTGTTTACAAAGTATGTGCTTTATCATCATGCATGATTGGCTTGTATGCACACTACTATCAACTATGTCAGTAGAGAGGCCAATCATGTCTTCATGTGACCATGCAAATACATCCTGGAACTGTGTTAGGAGTTTGATCAAGTCGGCTTTTTGGTCTGGTTTGAGGTCTAAACCTATCTGGATTTCTTTGATGTTTTCGGACATTCCTATGTTGATAGTGGTGGTTTGGTCGAGGTTTGGTTTGGGTTTATCTTTGACCCATTCTTTGATCTCCTCGGGCACCTCATAGTCATCTTCCTCTTCTTGATCAATATCCATCAAGTCAAAGTTCAGTTCTACATCAAAGTCGTAGTCACTTTGATAGGTTGGCATCTCATCAGCAGAGACAAACACATCCAATGCTTGAGTCCCTTTTTGACCGAGGTAAGGGACACTGCTCCAGTTATCTAAGGTCAGATCCTCATGAACCGGGAAGATCGCGAATTTGTGATTATCTGTCTCATCGTGGATTATGATTGAGACATTCTTTATAATAGGGTCGGGGTTTTTTTGAATTGCCCCCTTTTTCCTTCTTGATGTGAGGAATTTGAATATGATCCTCGTCTTCGCTATCTGGGGTCTTATCATTCATACCCTCATAGTTTATGATGACCCGCATGTTAGCGAATGGGTCTCGTTCTTCGTACATGATCTTTTCTTCTCCCTTTTCGCTATCTGCCTCATGCTTGAGGGCTTTTCTTTCCTTGACAGGTATAATTAGAGGAAATAGCATGGCTGATACCGCAGTAGGGATCTTCCTTATTAGTTTTATCAATCCGGTATTAGTGAGGTTTGGCAATAATATGGTGGAAGCATGGGCCTTAGGATGCTTGTGTGGGTTCCTATGGTTTGACCCAGATAAATATCCCAATCCTGCTCTCCCAGTTTAACTCGGGATTTGTATCGGGCTCTTGATACCTTGCTGATTCTTTCCTAACCCTTCTCCAGGTTGGAAACCTAAAGATACCATCTCCTAGCCCACTATCATTACTACGGTGGATACCTTAGGCTTCAGAGCTGGTGCCCCGATAGGTAGATACTATGTATCACTCACTTCCAGGGCTTGAAAATTTGTAGGCTCAATCCCTGCATCCAGGCTAATCACTGGCATGTGTCCTTGTATGCAAATAGGGTATTCTAGTTCAGCATTGACCGTGATTAGGTTGTCGTTGATAATATATTTAAGCTGTTGATGGAGGGTGGATGGCACTGACCCTACCATATGGATCCAGGGCCTGCCCAGTAGCAAGTTATATCCAGTAGCGATATTGTGCACCTGAAAGGATAAGTCGAAAGTGTGTGGGCCAATCTCCAAGGGTAGCTCTATTTCTCCCATAGCTTGGCGTCGCGATCCATCAAAAGCTTAGATGATCACATGACTGGTTTTGATCCGGTTTGGATTGATCTTCATTCTTTTCAGAGTATCGTAGTGACATATGTTGAGGGATGATCCTCCGTCAATGAGTACCCCTCCGATTACATACCCGAAAGACATCACAGGTATATGTAGGGACTTATGATGGCTCGTTCCTTCTGCAGGGATATCATCGTTAGTGAAAGATATCACATTGCTATTAAAAATGTGTTCTACCACATGACATAATTTCTCGGCATCCACAGTATGTGCCAGATGGGCTTCTTCTAGTACTTTCATTAGAATGTTACGATGATCCACTGAGGATAAGACCAAGTCTAGGATGGACATTTGCTTGGGTGCATCTTTCAAGTTTTGCACCACCTTGATTTCATTGTGTCCCATTTTGTTGAGGAACTCTTCGATTTTCTCATCAGCCACCTTTACTTTGGCTTTGATGAATGGTTTGATCACCCGTTGAGGCAGGTATAATGGACTATCCTTTGGTACAACAACAATGTTGTTTGAGGTGGATTCTTCATCATTCCCATAGTTCCATGGGGCCCTCTTTAGACTGATAATTGGATAATGGGGTCTAAAGGGCAAGATTAAAGGCTCAGGTGCGGCCACCTTCACAATATTTTGTATTTCTTGGACCTCTTTCCCTAGCAGGACTAAGGTTGTGAGGGTCGACTCCCTATCACAGGATATGACAGCCACTGTGTTCTGGTTCCATATAGTGGGGATCTAGAGAGTGTCGTTATCTGGGAGATTGAGAAATTGATTTCCTCTTATCAGGTCACCATTTTCAATCATGTCTTGAATCAGGTTACGAAGTGCCCAGCAATCCTCGGTATCATGGCCGGGTGAATTGGAATGGTACTGACATATTTGATTAGGTTTGAATTTTCTGGCCCGAGGGTTCAATGGAGGTAACAAGTCTGCAACCATTCCCTCGTTGATTAACATCTGGAGGATTTCTTCCATCGACTGGTTTAGGTTGGTGAAATTCCTTTGAAATAGGAATTTCCTACTAGTTTGGACACTCGCTTCTTCTACCCCCTTGTTGGTCCAGGGTTCATGCTCATGAGACCGGCTATGATCCATCACGGGATTAATCTCTAGTGTGGGAGGACGATCGATGTCAAACTGGTTGGCCTATTTTATCATCTTCCTGGTGATCTGATGCTGGTAGACGACCTGTTCTATCAATTGTTTGATTTGTTCCTTCATAGAATTTATTTCCTGCTCTATCAGGAACCTTCTTTCTGAGACCTCCCAACTGTCTGGGGTTCTGTTACTGGATGGAGTTAATTCTCCCACAAAACGGAGGTACTTGGATCCTTCTCCACTTGCGGAGCTTATCATATTAACATTCTCCTCTTTATGTTGTGGGAGAGGATTGTCTTGGACGTGTGGTTGTTCATGATAGTAGTGTGCATACAAGCCAATCAGGTATGATGATAAAGCACATACCTTGTAAACAATCTTTTTTATTTATTAATAAAATATTCATTTAAGGCATTTAATTATCTACATGTTGCTGTTTTTAATAATATGTAAATAACCCATAGTTTTAAGCAATGATTTTAGAATCATGATGAGATCATGCTAATGAGATCTAAATTCTTAGAAAGCTTAAAAACTAAAATAGTTCCCAATTGTGGGATTATTAAAGTAGGGATTAGTAAATCCGGATAGATTGATACATATATTGCTTGCTCATTGAATGAGGATGACTGATCTCGTGGTCATTTGTGCGGAGAAACTAAAGCAAGTATGTAGGTGCTTATTGGAGAATAAGTTCACTGAACGTGACTCGCTATGGAATACCTAATGGAGTTTTACTCGCCTGTCAATAGGAATTCCTAATGTGATAGTAGTACAAGTGATCCTTGGACTTGAGATCATCATAGTATCTTGTATGTAACAAATTATACTTTGACTTATTCCTTAAGGCCTTTTAAGGCATATATAGGATATGCTTGGATATAATGAGTTGCATATGGAGATAATGTATGATCAATAAAGAATCTACCACCTCTAGTAAAAGAGGAGATATGTCCTATGTGATTCGTTAAATGACAACCCAGGAATCCTTGGCCAAGGTAGAATTTAATTAGAAAGAGGTTTCTAATTTGCATTATTTGGAGTTGTGCGTTTTCTAATCGAAATACATCTGATTAAATAAATTAAGACTTGACAGTAAATCCATGTCTTATATTAATTGGGACATTGTATGGTGGAAGTATTGAATTGTACGATAATTATTAACTCACAGGTTCTTTTATGATTAATGTTGAAATCTATATTATCTGGAAAGTCGTTGATCGCTAGGGAGGCTTATCCCTATTGTAGAATAAATGTTATTTATTTAAATAGATTATTAGTTTAATTTATTTATTTAAATAAAATTAGAATTGTTCTAATTGATTTATTCACAACCGGTTTAATATGGAGAACCTAAAGGGTCATACCATAAAAGGAAGAAGATTTATTTAAGAAGAAAATGGCATGATAGTAATAATGCATTAAGTGTAATTAATTTAATCTATGGTGATAGAATAAATTAAATAGCTTAATGTTTATTATTTAATATTTTAGAAATATTAAATATAAATTAATAAGAGGAGTCTTATTAATATTATTATTATTATTTTAATTCTAAAAGAGTTTAGGAATTAATATAATATTAGTACTCTCTCTCAATCCTAATAAGATTAGGATATAAATTAATTTAAAGTGTTTAATTAATTAATTAAATTAAATAAAAAACATATTCTAATTGGATTAGGAGGGTTAACCTAATATCTATATAAGAGAGTCTTATATCAGAAATAAGGTACGCGAATTTTTCCAAAGGTTGGGAGTACACATAATCTATAGAGATAGAAACAAGGGTTAAGCCAATAACTCATCTTCCTGAGTTCTTCATCTTCCTTGGTGGATCACCGTTAGAGGCCAAACATTTGGGTGGCTGACATTGATCAAGGGAAGTAGCCACTACAAAGGAATCAAAGGAATCAAAGGAGTAGAACTTATACCTGAGGAAGCTTGGATCTTCAAAGGTATAATTCCATCCTCTCCTTCTATGTATTGACTGATAATTAATGCACAAGAAAGATCATTGTTAAGGGTTTGTAGGAAAATTTTAAAATCTGATTTTTCATCCCTTCTGATGTGTTTATGTAATTTGATTGCATGCTTATGTTTCTAGCAAACCCAACAGTGGTATCAGAGCCAATCTTGTGCTAATTATCAGTTTATGTTATTTCATACATGTATGATATGCGATTAGATCGAGTTCTTAGGCAACAAAATTTTTTCAGATTCTGCGAAGCTGCGCCAGTGCAATGCCTTCTTGCTGCGCCGGTGTCTGTTCCTGGTTTTCATGCTGCGCAGCTACACCAGTTCCCTTTACATTCCTGGCGCAACTGCACCATTGGACAGGAACTGATTTTTTTTTTGTTTTGATTAATTAAATAAATGGTTTATTTAATTAATAAAGGTTTAAAATAAAGATGTTTATTTTATATGAAATATGATTTCAGAATTGCTAAAATTAAAGAGTTTAATTTGGAATTGTTTTTAAATGAAATAAAGGAGTTTATTTTTCCAAAAACAAAGTTTAGCAAACTTTTGCCCATTAACTGATATTAATACATATATGAAATGAATTTACTTTCATGAGATGAATAAGTTTTATTGATACGCATGATGATATGTATGTTAATAAAAGGGATTGATTATGGACTATGACCAATGTGATTGGATTTTATTTTGGATGAATGCTTGAATGTATGGGTTTTATAAAATGGGGTCTGCGTACCTCGTCTTTTCTATTTTTTTTCTTATTGTAAATTCTATCTCTCTCCTATGTACTTTCCCTTGACTGTTGATCAAGGTTTCTATTTAAATGACATAATTTATGTAGTAGCATTAGTTATAATTTTTGAAGAACTGGAGATCAAGGAGCAAGGAGCGCTTGAAGACCTATTTGTATGGAGCTCGGGTTTAAATGTAATCGTTACATTTAAATTTAAATTCTTGCACTCTTAGGTTTGACCTTTTTGGTTCACTTGGTGGCTCTAGTGAACCAAACTAGAATAAAAGTCCATAATCATTCCGGATAGAATATAATATTCTATATTGCATGCTAAATATTATATATATATATATATATATATTATTTTATGCAAACATGCTTCGCATGTTTAATAAAATGACGCGTATTTTATATATATATATGCGCATGCGCGCTAAACAAGATGAGACAAATATTAACAAACCCCTCAAAGAAATAATATTAAGTCTGAATCGTTCAAATGATATTTGGAATATCGAACGTCGCCTTATAGCATGATTAATGAATAAAGTATTAAATATTTAATATGAGTTTGTTGTGCTATCCACAAGGCGAGTATTGAGTATTTAAGATATTAATTAATCACATTTGATGCTTATCAAGAAAATTGAATGATCTAGTCTTGTTGTGCCATCCACAAGGACGAACATTTTTCTTTTTTGAATTTATGGAAGTGCTAGGCTGGACTTAACTTAAATCATTTTAGTTCGAATGTTCACACACATGACCATTATGATTTAGGAGGCAAAATAAAAGGAGTTACATGGTGATGTAATTGACAAGAGTTGTCTACCTATTTATTTGTATATCGCTTGTTGTGCTATCCACAAGGTTATATACATTTGAAATGGGATCCTTAATCTCACTAAAAAATCTTTAATTAGATGTTGCCGAACTATATAAGTGAGGGTAATATAGTCTGATGAAAATAGTCGGAGATACCAATTTAAAATAAAGACCTAAATTTATTTTGGTATGCAAAGTTAATAAAATGAATGCTTGCTAAAAATGTTGTCTTTTCACATGCAGAATTTTAAAAATGTCAAAATCACTAATCTCACTACGAAGCATACTTGATGCAAATAAGCTTACCGGGCTGAATTATGAGGACTGGCTAAGAAATCTGAGAATTGTTCTCACTGCTGAAAAGATTTCTTATGTCCTAAATTCAACTATCCCTGAATCTGTTTCGGAAACAGCCTCTGAGGAACAGATTGCCACTTTCAATAAATGGCAAGATGATGTATCTGTGGCTCAATGCATCATGCTCGCATCCATGAATAACAAGCTTCAGCGTTAGCACGTAAATATGGATGCTCTTGCTATGCTGCTTCACCTCAAGGAGTTGTATGGTGAACAGAGTAGGACTGCTAGATATGAGATATCTAAGGAGCTCTTCCAATCTCGGATGACCGAGGGCACTACCGTCGAGACTCATGTTCTGAAGGTAATCAATTTGATTGAACGCCTTGGACAGATTGGGTTCGTCATGGATGGGGAGTTGAGTCAAGACTTGGTCTTGCAGTCACTCCCTGAGACCTTCTCGCAGTTTGTGGTTAATTTTCACATGAATAAGCTAGATGTCAACTTGCCTGAGCTGCTTAACATGCTGAAAACTGCAGAAGGTCACTTCTTATCCAAGAAGAACCATGTCTTGATGGTGGATTCTTCCAATAAAAGGAAGAGGCCCAAGGTGTCTTCTAAAAAGAAGAAATCCAAGAAGGCTAAAGGAAAGGGGAAAGAAAAGGAACAAAAGAAACCTGAACCAGCTAAAGGAATGTGCTTTCATTGCAACGAGCCGAGACATTGGAAGAGGAACTGCAAGAAGTTTCTAGCAGAGAATAAGCTTGGAGATGCTTCGACTTCCAATCAAGGTTTGCTTATAATTGAAATTAATTTTTTTGAAAGTCATAATTCTACTTGGCAATTGTCACATATGTAACACTGTGCAGGGACTGGTCAGAAGTAGAAAGCTGAACAATGAAGAGGTGATCCTACGAGTGGGGAATAGAGCAAAGGTTGCTGCATTAGCTGTAGGAACTTATTGTTTAGCAATGCCTTCGGGCAAGTCCATTTATCTTAATAACTGTTATTATGTTCTGAATATTATTAAAAATATTATTTCAATTTCTATATTAGATATGGAAGGTTTTGACGTTATTATAAAGAACAATGGTTGTTCTATTTATAAAGACGATGTTTTATATGGTATTGGAAATTTGTGAAATGGGCTTTATATACTTGACTTGTAAGAAAATATATTTCAAATTGAATAAACTAAGAAAAGGAAAAGAGATGATATTAATTATACCTACATGTGGCACTGTAGACTCGGTCATATCAATGAAACAAGATTATCCAAGTTGCATAAGGATGGGCTCGTAGAGCTATCCGATTATGAATCATATCCAACTTGTGAATCTTGTCTCATGGGTAAAATGACTAAATCTCCTTTTAGTGGAAAAGGAGAAAGAGTTGCAGAGTTGTTGGCATTGATTCACACAGACGTTTGTGGACCTATGACAACAAGTGCACGGGGTGGGTATTCTTATTTTATTACTTTCACTGATGATCACTCAAGATTTGGATATGTGTATTTAATGAAATACAAATCAGAATCATTTGAAAAGTTCAAAGAGTTCAGAAGTGAAGTAGAGAAACAAACAGGCAAGAGTATTAAGATACTACGATCAGATCAAGGTGGAGAATACTTAAGCGGTGAATTTCTCAATTGTCTCAAAGAAAATGGTATAATCTCACAATGGACTCCTCCAGGTACACCACAGTTATATGGAGTATCTGAAACGAGAAATCGAACACTGTTGGACAGGGTTCGATCCATGATGAGTTTAATTTTCTTCTGGGGTTATGCCCTAGAAACGGCTGCATACCTACTTAACAAGGTACCTACAAAATCCGCCCCAAAGAGTCCATATGAGATATGGAAAGGGAGGAAACCAAATCTTAAGCATGTTAAGACTTGGGGTGGTCCAGCTTATGTCAAAAAGTTTGAAAATGATAAGCTACAGACTAAATCCGATAAGTGTAGATTTATGGGATACCCTAAAGAAACCGTAGGGTATTATTTCTATCATCCAACTGATCAAAAGCTGTTCGTTGCGAAACATGCTGCCTTCTTGCAGAAAGAGTTTATCCATGAAGGGTCAGTGGGAGTAAGATATATCTTGAAGAAGTTCAAGAATCACAAATTACCACGGATCAAAGTCAGGTACCTAACCAAGTAGAAGAACCTACTGTACCACTCCCTGTTCGTAAATCTGGAAGAGTACCGAAGATACCTTAGAGGTATGGATTCGTTATAGAGGATGACGATGAGGTACACATCATAAATGATGATGATCCATTGAATTACGAACAGGCTATGAGTAATAAAGACTCAGAGAAATGGCTTGAAGCCATGAAATCTGAAATGGACTCCATGTATGAGAACAAAGTATGGACTTTAGTTTAACCACCTGAAGGCATTAAGCCTATTGGGTGTAAATGGGTTTTTAAGAGAAAGACTGGAGCAGACAGGAAGGTAGAGACCTATAAGTCCCGACTGGTTGCAAAAGGTTTCAAACAAAGACAAGGAGTTGACTATGATAAACCTTCTCACCACTAGCCATGCTCAAGCCCACTCGGATTTTGCTTGTGATTGCAGCTTATAACGACTATGAGATCTGGCAGATGGACATGAAAACGGCATTCCTCAATGGGAAACTTGAAGATGATGTGTATATGACACAGCTAGAGGGATTTATTTCAAAAGTTGGAACAAATCAAGTCTGTAAGCTACAACGATCCATTTATGGGTTGAAGCAAGCTTCTCGTAGATGGAACATTCGTTTTGATGAGACAATCAAAGAGTTTGATTTTATCAAAAATGAGGATGAACCATGCGTGTACAAGAAGGTTAGTGGGAGCGCAGTATCATTCCTTGTATTATATGTTGATGATATATTACTGAAAGGGAATGACATTCCTATGTTACAATCAATTAAAATCTGGTTATCTAAAACCTTCTCCATGAAGGACTTGGGTGAAGCATCCTATATTTTGGGGATAAAGATCTATAGAGATAGATCTAAAAGGATGCTCGACTTATCCCAAGGAACGTACATTGATAAGATGCTAAAGAGGTTTAGCATGGAAGATTCCAAAAGAGGTCTCATACTGATGAGTCATGGAATACATCTCTCCAGGAAACAGGCCCCAAAGACACCTGAGGAGAGAGACCATATGAGTAAGATCCCTTATGCTTCTGCAATAGGATCTATCATGTATGGTATGATATATACTAGATCGGATGTTGCTCACGCACTTAGTGTAACGAGCAGATACAAGTCGAATCCAGGAGAAGAGCACTAGAAGGCAGTGAAGAATATCCTAAAGTACTTGAGAAGGACTAAAGATATTTTTCTTGTCTACGGTGGGTCTGAATTAAAACTCGAGGGATTCACGGACTTAAGTTTTCAAACAGACCAAGATGAAAGTAAATCTGTTTCAGGGTATGTGTTTACCTTGAACGAAAGCGTAGTGAGTTGGAAGAGTTCCAAGCAGCAAATAGTTGCTGATTCAGTGACAGAGGCAGAGTATATAGCTGCAAGTGAAGCTGCAAAGGAAGCTGTTTGGATGAAGAAGTTCATAACTGAACTTGGTGTGGTTCCTACCATTGGAGAAGCAGTTCCCGTATACTGTGACAACACCGAAGCGGTTACACAAGCTAAGGGACCCAGGTCTCATCAGAAATCCAAACACGTGTTGCGGCAATTTCACTTGATCAGGGAAATCATTGAAGGAGGAGACGTCACCTTGGAGCGTGTGGACTCTCAAAACAACATTGCAGATCCATTTACTAAAACTCTAACACAACAGCAGTTTGATCGTCATATAGAGAAGATGGGTATGAGATACCATGGCGATTGGCTTTAGTGCAAGTGGGAGATTGATAGTAGTGTGCATACAAGCCAATCATGTAGATGATAAAGCACATACTTTGTAAACAATCTTATTTATTTATTAATAAATTATCTACATGGTGCTGTTTTTAATAATTTGTAAATAACCCCTAGTTTTAAGCAATGATTTTAGAATCATGATGAGATCATGCTAATGAGATCTAAATTCTTAGAAAGCTTAAAAACTAAAATAGTTCCCAATTGTGGGATTACTAAAATGGGGATTAGTAAATCCGGATAGATTGGTACATATGTTGCTTGCTCATTGGATGAGGATGACTGATCTAGTGGTCATTTGTGTGGAGACACTAAAACAAGTATGTAGGTGCCTATTGGAGAATAAGTTCACTGAACGTGACTCGCTATGGAATACCTAATGGAGTTTTACTCACTTGTCAATAGAAATTCCTAATGTGATAGTAGTACAAGTGATCCTTGGACTTGAGATCATCATAGTATCTTGTATGTAACAAATTATATTTTGACTTATTCCTTAAGGCCTTTTAAGGCATATATAGGGTATGCTTGGGTATAATGAGTTGCATATGGAGATAATGTATGATCAATAAAGAATCTACCACCTTTAGTAAAAGAGGAGATATGTCCTATGTGATTCGTTAAATGACAATCCAAGAATCCTTAACCAAGGTAGAATGAAATTAGAAAGAGGTTTCAAATTTGCATTATTTAGAGTTGTGCGTTTTCTAATCGAAATACATATGATTAAATAAATTAAGACTTGACAGTAAATACATGTCTTATATTTAATTGGGACATTATATGGTGGAAGGATTGAATTGTACGGTAACTATTAACTCACAGGTTCTTTTATGATTAATGTTAAAATTTATATTATTTGGAAAGTCGTTGATCGCTAGGGAGGCTTATCCCTATTGCAGAATAAATGTTATTTATTTAAATAGATTATTAGTTTAATTTATTTATTTAAATAAGATTAGAATTGTTCTAATTGATTTATTCACAACCGGTTTAATAAGGAGAACCTAAAGGGTCACACCATAAAATGAAGAAGAATTATTTAAGAAGAAAATGACATGATAGTAATAATGCATTAAGTGTAATTAATTTAATCTATGGTGATGGAATAAATTAAATAGCTTAATGTTTATTATTTAATATTTTAGAAATATTAAATATAAATTAATAAGAGGAGTCTTATTAATATTATTATTATTATTATTTTAATTCTAAAGGAGTTTAGGAATTAATATAATATTAGTACTCTCTCTCAATCCTAATAAGATTAGGATATAAATTAATTAAAAGTATTTAATTAATTAATTAATTAAATAAAAACATATTCTAATTGGATTAGGAGGGTTAACCTAATATCTATATAAGAGTCTTATATCAGAAAATAAGGTACGTGAATTTTTTCAAAGGTTGGGAGTATACATATTCTATAGAGATAGAAACAAGAGTTAAGCCAATAACTTCCTGAGTTCTTTATCTTCCTTGGTGGATCACCGTTAGAGGCCAAACATTTGGGTGGCTGACATTTAATCAAGGGAAGGAGCCACTACAAAGGAATCAAAGGAGTAGAACTTGTACCTGAGGATGCTTGGATCTTCAAAGGTATAATTCCATCCTCTCCTTCTATGTATTGACTGATAATTGATGCACAAGAAAGATCATGGTTAAGGGTTTGTAAGAAAATTTTAAAATCTGATTTTTCATCCTTTTCGCTGCGTTTATGTAATTTGATTGGCTTGGCCCTTGGATTTTGTCCTTACAATACTAAGGACACTTCTTCATCTTTCTTTTTGTGTACTCTCCGGGGATTACTCCAGTAATTTTTGGACTGGATATGTTCAGCAACAGCTTCGAGGGCGGTCAGTTCTTTTATCTCCCGGACTTGAGCCCCATTTCTGCCATTTCACCGTGCTTGATCATTTCAGAGAATGGTTTTCTTATGCCTGCTAGGACCCTCTATAAATATAGAGCTTCTTGGATGTCGATGAAGGTCATGACTATCTTAGACTCAGTCATGGCTGGGGTGACTTGTGCTGCGACCCGTCTCCATCATTGGGCATACTCTCTGAATGATTCAGTGTTCTTTTTCTTGATCTTGGTTATTTGGTATCTGTCTGAAGCCAGCTGAGATCGGAAGCTGTATTGATTGAGGAAGGCATGGGATAGCTCTTCCCATATGTGAATCTTAGAGTTGTCCAGACGAGTATACCAGGCTCTAGCTTCTCCAGTCAAACTTTTCTGGAATAGTTGCATTCGAAGTTTCTCGTCCTCTGCATAGGATCCGAGTTCTCCAATGAATACTTTCAAATGTGTATAAGGGTCCCCCAATCCATCGTATTTCTCAAAATCAGGAGTCCTAAATTTTTCGGGATAACGAGCCCTGAGGAAAATATAGAGGTCTGAGTAATTAACACTGCCGAATGCCCCAATCCCTTTGATAGACCGGAGAGTTTCCTCCATTTGTTGTACTTTCTTCAGAATATCACCAGCTTCCTGTTCTTTGCTAAGGGTGGTGATTTCAGGGGTTTTGTTGGTTGTGTCCTAATTTTATGGTCCAGGAATCTTAGTCTTAGCCTTTTCGGTCTTTTGACTACCATCAGGTGCTCCTGGTTCTGTATGAGTTTGGGCTTGCTTCCCTTTAAGGGTCTTGCTTTGTTCTCTTAGAAAATCAGCTAGTTCAGTTATCTGATTTCTCAGTCCTTCGAACTCCTCCCTAGAGACAGGGGTCGATTCTGTTTGAGCACTCAAAACCATGTCCGTGGATGGACTTAGTGCTTTCTTAGACTTAGATCTAGTGACAAGACCAATTTTTCACCTACACCAAAATGTAGGCGTGTCAATTTCCTAAGATAGGTAGGGTTAGGATGTATGATGTAGTTTTTAATTTTATCTTGCAAAATAGAGGTCAGTTGTTTTGATGACAGGATGACAAGATGTATTTACACTGGAATTGAAAACTAGACATTGAATTGAAAGAGGAAGGCATGAAGAAGCTTCCCGTCGGATTTGGTTAATCAGAGGCTGGCCTATCTTAGATTACTCTCGCTCGACTTTTTGGTATGAAGCTCCCCAGATCATCGCAATCTACTAGAGGGGAAATTAATTCGATCTTTCAACTGGAGTGAATCTTGGTAGTGTATTTTTATAAGCCCCAGAGACTTAGCCAATCCCCAGAGACATTACTTATCACCTACGTGTTTTGCCTCCTTGTGAGCGGAACACAACATACATTCACATACATCGCCCTCACCATATGCATATGATGACAGTTGGTGCGAAGGACTAATATGGGTGCAAAGCACTAAAAAATCTGGAAAACATTCATTCAATGCACAGACGCAACATTCACGTATTCATTAATGTGGAGACGCAGAATTTCATACATTTATAGTTTTGAAAGGGAAATATTTAAAAAGATTTGAAAGCGGCCAAAGCCCTCTACTGTCCCCAACAGAGTCACCACCTGTCGACGTCGGGAAAAAATCCGCGGGTCGGGCCACAACCCGGATCTTTCTCTCTTCCTAGGCTATCTATACCCTCACTCTTTTTATTGCAAAAAAGGTTTTGAAGGGTTTTTTAGGAAAATGCCAACATTTATCATGTCGATGATTTGGTCGTTTTACAGAGTCGCCAGTTGGTAGATTTGAAATGGTTGTACCAACTCAACCGAGTTTTGTTTGAAAGAGGCCCAATTGCTGGACACTGTCGAAACTTGATCTTTGAAAACAAAGTTTTGAGCTCGAGGGCTTGGTTAAGTGTGGGGAAGGTGTTAGGCACCCCACGACTCCCGTGTAAATATGGTACCGCATCTTTTCAATATTTCCCTTAAAACTAAAATGCGTGTGTGAATGTTGTTTAAAAATTGGGCCTATATTTGATTGATTGATTGAAAGTAGTGCTTTGCTTTGTTGAACCTATATACGAAGGGTTTGATTTGATTTGAAAAATGTGTTTGATTTGATTTGCAAATATGTTTGATTGGATTTGCAGAAGGTTTTCTTTTGATTGAATTGAAAAATGATGTTTTGAAAGCTAGTCATCAAACCCTTACGCTAACATAGGAATTGAAGCCTGTTGATACTTCCATTTTTATCTTTATAGCCTTAAGGCTTGCATTTGAATGGTGATTTGTCAGGCTGCGAAGCATCCTCGACCACAAAAATAAATACAAGTGTCGGTCTCCTCATGGGCATAATAATCATCAGAGGGACTCTGACACGACAAACCATATTTTCACTATATTGAGACTTTAAATCCGGATAACCGTTTTGAGGTCTGTTGTATGTACATTTTTATAGAAAAACTGGCAGGGTACATCTGTAAAGTAGAGTTTGTCCATCGTGGGAATCAGATTCTGATCGATTGGATCATGAATCCCACGACTCCTAGGCTCACATATGAGTAGCCAAGAAACTTGCAAATCTCAAATTTGTACAGAAATATATATATATATATATATATACATATATATATATATATGTATTTATATATATACATATATATATATATATATATACATATATATATATATATATATATATCCCAATATTGCCAGAACTAAGGATTCGTCCGTAAATCCTGGTTCGCACCTGGCCAAAGCTACTCGTTCCCACTAGATAACAATCTAAGGGCCGCGAGGTTGCTTTTATGACTGAAAAATGCTGATTCATATCAAATGAATATTTAAAGCATCAATTTAATAAAAGAGTAAAGCAATATATATACACAGTTATATATACAAAAGATGTAAAGGGCGATGGATTTTCACACCGGTGTCCGGACTGGAATTGAAGTATATATATTTATAAAAGCTGTATAAAAGCCACGGAATAATCCAGGCTGGACAGAATTGAAATTTATATAGAAAAACAGTAAAAAGAGCGATGGGTTTTCACGCTTGTGTCCGGACTAGAATTGAAATATATATATATATATATATATATATATATATATATATATATATATATATATATATATATATATTGACAGAAAAGTAGTCAACCAAAACTGGGAAGAGAACCTAGTGGTGGTGAAGGCTGCTTATATATGCATATTTATATATAAGAGCAGTAAAAAGGTCACAGAATAATCCAGGCCGAACTGGATAGTAAATATATAGAAAAGTAGTCAACCAGGGACTGGGAATATAACCCAATAATGGTGAAGGGTGCAAAAAATAGTATAAAGGCCACATAATGATCCAGGTCGGACTGAAATGTAAATGTATATATATATATAAATATATATTGACAGAAATATAGTCAACCAAGACTAGGAAGAGAACTCAGTGGTGGTGAAAGTTGCTTATATATGCATAAACATATATATATAAAAGCAATAAACTACCTTGGATTTGACATCCGGGCTTGACAGAATTATAAAGTTAGTAGATATACAGTTAAATAAACACAAAAAAAGCCAAACCCGGACTGGGAAGATAACCCAGTCCAGCGAAGTTGCTAGCAACGAAGATGCAAGTATGTCGAAGCTGTTGGAAGTGACGGATCGTCAATCCGAGTTGTAGAAATGCCAGAAATTGAGTTTATGTACAGAGATGTACAAAAACTTGTCGACAACGGCCACGAAACTGAGTTTCGGGCATATTCAGAAAACGAAACTCAACGTGCAAGTGTATAAAAGTACGAAGAAGTAATATAAACTTGTTGATCGTAAAAATACTCACAATGGACTGCTACACGGGCTTTTTGCCAAATTATAGGCTCTAAACGTCCAAATCTACCGGTTATTTTCTGATATGTGGTAGTATGTGGGTATATCTACGTGTCAGAGTGAAAAAATTTGGGTTTGGCAGAGGTGAAAAAGTCAAAAAATTAAACGGGCAGAGGTTCGTTGCGTTTCTGAATTCTTTAAAATGAGGGGGGGGGTCACCTCATATATATAGGCCAGGGAGCCTCAGCTCTACCTGCTACTACCGCAGGTAGAGGTGCGGCTCCCCTGGTAGGGCCCACGTGTTCGATTGAGTCGTCTCGATATATGTGCACTCCGAGCAACGCAAGCTTAAAGTCGAAACTTTCTAACTTTTGATCAGAGCGTCCATTTGAGGCGTGCTATACCTTTCTGGAAAGCCCTCGCCGAGAGTGTCACAATGACATGTGATAATAAATTTTGGGGTCCAAGAAGATGGGTTCATAACCAGGTCTTCGATTCTCTGCAGTTGGACCTTTGAGTTATTTTGCGCTGTTTGCAGTCGGGATCATCGTTATGGTTCGTTCTTACCTTGATGGCATCAATTTGGCTTGAATTTGATCGAATCAGCTTAAAGTTGGTAAAATGACTATTTTTCCCATCCCGAGGTTGCCTTCAGTGTTAGCATGGCCTTTGGTTGACTTCCCGGAGTTGTTTCCAAGACTTGGATCCCATTCGAGTTTGCTTGTCCTCAATGTTGTCTCTAAAGTTGATTTGATCGTTCCAGGTTTTCTCCTGGAGGTGATGTGAAGATTCAGGTTTGTTCCTGAAGTTGCCTTGACTTCCCGAGTTGAGACCGGGGATGACCTGTATTTCCCAGATTGAGATTGGGGCTAACCTGATGACCCAATATTGAGATCGGGTTTGATCTGACTACCTGATTGGAGAATAGGGTAGCCTAATATTGAGATCGGGGTTGATCTGACAGCCCGATTGGAGATCAGGGTTGACTTAACTGCCCGATATTGAGATCGGGGTTGATCTGACGGCTCGATTGGAGATCAGGGTTGATCTGACGGTCGGATTGGAGATCAGGGTTGATTTGACAGTCCGATATTGAGATCGGGGTTGATCTGACTGCCCGATTAGAGATCGGGGTTGATTTGATGGCCCAATATTGAGATCGGGTTTGATTTGATGGCCCGATTGGAGATCGAGATTGATTTGATGGCCCGATATTGAGATCGGGGTTGATTTCATGGCCCGATATTGAGATCGGTGTTAATATGACGGCCCGATTAGAAATTGGGGTTGATTTGACTGCCCGATATTGAGATCAGGGTTGATTTGACGGCCCGATATTGAGATCGGGATTGATCTGACTGCCCGATTAGAGATCGGGGTTGATTTGACGGCCCAATATTGAGATCGAGGTTGATCTGACGGCCCGATTGGAGATCGGTGTTGATTTGAAAAATACAATTTGGTTCTCCTACAGTGTTAGCAACAGGGAAATTAAATTTCGAGTGTCTACAGGTCTTAAGGGACATTTCAAAGTATAATTCATCATACACATGATACTATGATGATCTCAAGTCTAAGGATCACTTGTACTAATATCACTACAGGAATTCCTATTGACAAGCAAGTAAAACTTCGTTAGATATTCCTTAGCGAGCCATGTTCAGTGAACTTATTCCCCAATAAGCACCTATATACTTACTTTAGTGTCTTCACACAAATGATCATAAGATCAATCATCCTCATCTAATGAGCAAGCAACGTATGTACTAATCTATCCGGATTCACTAATCCCCTTTTTAGTAATCCAATGATTGGGAACGATTTTGGTTTTTAAGCTATCTAAGAATTTAGATCTCATTAGCACGATCATCATCATGATTTTAAAAGCATTACTTAAAAATATGGGTTTATCACATTTAATATAACAACACCATGTTGATAAATTAAATGTCTTTAATAAAATAATTCTTTTATTAATAAATGAATAAAATTGTTACAAAGTATATGCTTTATCATATTATATATGATTGACTTGTGTGCATACTACTTTCAGGCATCTAGATCTCGAAGAGTCATTGTCCTTGCTCTTATTTTTCTTCTTCAATTTCTTATGCTTGTTATTTTCATGCTTGTCCGTTTTGTGAGCCTTAGAAGAAGACCCGATTTCTCCAACCTTTTCCTTGCCATTCTCCTTCTCCTTCTCTGAGTTTGCATGAGACTGAGGGACATGGTTATTGGGTTTAGGAATCAACGACGATAATGGAACATCATCGTCTGAGTCGGTTTCATCTCTCGATCGTTTTGAGTGTCGAGTCTGCATCTTGAGAGAGGATTTGAAGGGGAGAATGGTGTAGAGGAAGAGAGAAGTTTGACAAACTTATTTTTGAGGGACCCAGGCGGTGTTTGTAGTTATTTGGTAAAGTAGGAAAGAGGGAAAGTGAATAGATTTGCCGCCTAAATGAAGGGAACAAATCCTGGTACAAACCTGGATTGTATCCCAATTTAATCAAAATTTAAAACCACTTTCCATTCCATACATGTACCAAATCAACCCCATCAGTTCATGCATTAAATTTGATCAAATTAATTGTACCAGATTTATTAATCATACAATTTTATTCCATTAATTCATTAAATTAATTTTTGAATTTAAATTAACTTCGATGCACACGTATAACTAATAGCATATATCATGTAAATATATTTGAATCATTTATCAATTAACCATATAAGTAATTTAGCATGAAAATTCAAACCAGTAGGCCACATATACTAACTAAACAATACTTATTCTAAGTTCCATTCTTAAAGTGCAAAACCTCTCTTCACTTAAGGGTTTGGTGAATATATCAGCTAGTTGATGCTCAGCAGGAATAAATACTAATTTAATAAGACCCCTTGCCACATTATCCCTTAAAAAATGATGTCTTACTTTTATGTGCTTTGTTCGTGAGTGAAATATTGGTTTTTTAGAAATATCAATCGTGCTAGTGTTATCATAGTATATAGGTACATAATTGCATGTAACATCAAAATCACATAAGGTTTGACCCATCCATAAAATCTGAGAACAGCAACTCCCTACAGCTAAGTATTCACCCTCAGTTGTTGATAGAGCTAATGAGGTCTGCTTTTTACTATGCCAAGATACTAGGCTTTGACCCAAAAATGTACAAGCACCACTGGTGCGTTTTCTATCAATTTGATAACCTGTATAGTCTGCATCTGAGCAACCTATTAGATCGACATCATTGCATATAGGATAAAATAAACCAAAATTGGTAATACCACAAAGATATTTAAAAATTCTTTTAACAACTTTTAAATTTGACTCTTTTGGTTTAGCTTGAAAACGAGCACATAAGCACACACTATACATTATATCCGGTCTAGATGTAGTTAAGTATAATAAACTTCCAATCATGCCACGATATTTTGTTACCTCTATATCAACACATTTTTCATCAGATGTGAGCTTTATAGTAGTACTCATGGGGGTTGCTTTTGATTTTGATTTGTTAAAGCCAAACCTTTTGAGCAATTCCTTTTTATACTTTGTTTGGTGAATGTAAATGCCATCTCTTCCTTGCTTTTTTTGCAGTCCCAAGAAGTAGAATCGATTCTTAATAAATAATGTAGAATCGATTTTACTTCTTTTGAACCCATTGAATAGAAGATAGTTACTCAATCTTTCGTACCATGCTCTTGGAGCTTATTTAAGTCCATAGAGAGCCTTTTTAAGCTTGTATACATAGTTCAAATATTTCTCATGCTCGAATCCAGGAGGCTGTTTGACATACATTTCCTCATTTATGTAACCATTTAGGAATGAACTTTTTACATCCATTTGATGTAGTTTGAACTATTTGTATGAAGCAAAAGTTAGTGACATCCGGATTAACTCTAATCTTGCCACTGATGTAAACGTTTCTTCGTAGTCAATCCCTTCTTGTTGATTGTATCCTTGAGCCACAAGCATTGCTTTGTTGCTGGTTATTGTTCCATGTTCATCAAGCTTATTCTTGTAAACCCATTTGGTTCCAATTATTGAAGTTTCTTTTAGTGGAGGGACTAATTCCTAAACTTGCCATCTTTCAAATTGCTGCAACTCGTTTTGCATTTCCACCAACCAGTTTTTATCAAGTATAGCTTCCTTTGCATTCTTTGGTTCAATTTGTGACAAGAAGGCTAAGAATGCTCATAGATTTTGAGCTCATCTTCTTGTTGTGATGCAACAGTTTATGACACCAATTATATTCTTCGGAGGGTTATTCTTGATGTATCATATTGTTTTAGGATTTGATGACTTGTTATTTGTTCTGTATTATGAATTGGATCAGGTTCGAAACCTCTTCATCATATTCTGCTGACTCTATTTCCTACTTTTCCTATTCTGGTAAAATAAATTGTTGTTCATTTGAATCTAGTATGCCACGCTCAGCTAACTGTTTTACTAGAATTACAGTAGTTTGAAGTACACTTGCACCCTCATCTCTTTTTTTTGGCAGATCATCATTATATTCATAAAACTTCACATGGACAGATTATTCAACACATGATTTGCTAATGTTAAACAACCGATATGATTTACTATGTTGAGAATATTCAAGAAAGATACCTTCATATGATCTAGAATCAAATTTGTCTAAATTTTAAATTGTATTTAACATAAAATATTATGCACCAAATACTTTGAAATAACTTATTTTTGGAATTCTGTTATTTAACAATTCATAAGGCGTTTTAAGAAGAATAAGACAAATAAGAACTTTATTAAGAACATAACAAGAAGTGTTTACTTCTTTGGCCCAAAATTTCTTTGGGAGCTTACTCTCTTGTAAAAGTTTTCGTGCTATTTCTTGAAGTGTTTTATTCTTATGTTCCAGCACTCAATTTTGTTAAGGAGTCCTTGGTGCTGAGAATTCATGGCTTATTCCTTTTTGATCACAAAATGGAATGAAATCTTTTTGGAATTCTCCTCCATGATCACTTCTTATCTGTATGAGTTTGAGATTATACCGTTGTTCGTTTTATATAATGACATTTACGCACAAGTATACACGGTCAATCAAGTAATATAGAAGTAAGAAAGGATGTCGAACCCATAGAGAACGAATACTAATAATTATCCTGATTATCAAGTTTTCACTAATTTAAATCTACTTAAACAGTCACCTCAATTGAATTGTGAAATTGATTTAAATAAAAATAAAAACTAAATTAACTAACAACAACTGATTACCTGATGATTAAGACATAAGAATACAATTTCCCCAATTGCTCTACAATATTCGCCTTACCTTATTCCCACTTAATTAATCCAATGAGTTGCTAACTAAGATTGCCTATCAACTTATTAACTTCTTTCAATGATTAATAAAAAAGACTTATTTCAGTTATGTTGCTATTTTCATGTAAGATACTTAAAATAGATTTATTAAGCACAAACTCCTAAAAAAGTTATGCATGACATCAAGAATTTTCATCTCATACACTGTTATGTTATTCTTAAGAAGAATCAAAAAATTCATACGTTATTATATTCAGATCTGATCTAAGATTTCCTCTTTCAATTCCATCAGAGAAATCAGAGTAACTGTTGGCCAAACAATTATTTAATTAAGTAAAAAAATATAATAAGCAACTCAATAGGATCAATAAGTGGAAATAAAGATAATTAAATTATTGAATTGCAAAAGGTTCCATTGTATCCCTAATTGGAAATTAGTTCATCATCATAATACAAACCAAAAGATTAAAATTAAATAACATCTCAAGTACAGATAATGAATCTAGGAGAAGAAGAAAAACTCTATCGAGGGACTCCAATCTCTATAGCTTCAGTCTCTGTCTCGTCATGCTCTCCAATGGAATCTTCAAGTCTCCGTGAATGGCTCTAAATTAATTACCAGCAAAAGTCTCCTTAAACTTGGCCAAAATTCAGTATTTATAACCCCTAAAAAACCCCTAATATATTAGGTAACTAACAATCCTTATATGAATCAACTTTGGAACAAAAGGAAATAAAATCTTCCAAATTTCTCTGTCTAGTGCGCCTTGCGCTAGGTTCCTTTGTAAAATGGTGTGCGACGCGCTGGCCCATCAGAATATCAAGTCTTCCGGCGCGCCCCACACCATCTCTAGCTCAACTGCAGCGCGCCCCGCGATGCTCTGTCAAATTGTCCAAATTTCCAGTTTTTCTCCCTTCCCAGCTTCTAAGTCTATCATTGGCCCTTGTCCTATAAAATGACACAAAACATCAACAGTAACAAGAAAAAAAAAAAAGAACACACAATATGTCAAGTTAAAGAGCACCCAATTCGTAGGTTTTCAACATACTCATCAAATTCCTCCAAACTTGAGCAATTGCTTATCCTCAAGTAATCTAACACAAAACTGACACTAATATAATATAAAATCACAATGAATGCAACTAATGATATTGAGTATGAACCACAAAAGTTAGTGTAGATGCCTCAGAGATAAACAACATCGTACAGTCAACCTTGCATCATGTATAATCAAAACTCTCACATCCTCACCTCATTGACACTACTCAAAGCTCTTTTTATGTGTGTGTGTGTGTGTCCAATATCATATCAGAAGTTCCAAAGTTATATATGTAATTAATTTCATGTACACACTCACCTTTCTCGCCAATTTTAGCTGAACATAACATTCACACAAGGATATGGTATCCAATTTTAAAAGCAAGTGTATATATTTCATTAATTACCCAAGATTCGCTGGTGCGTTTTACGCTCCATCCCACTGTTTATTTTCTGTCAGACTTGTGTAATGCTCAACCCTCTTAGGCTTTTCAAAGTTATCCGTTTAGCTAACTTTCTACCAACAACTCCCAAACCAGTTGGTTTTAGGGCGCTGGCTGTAAAGGCACCCTAGGGCTTACTTGTTCGAGTAACAAAGGCCATAACGTTGAACTAAGCTAGTTTTTATTCATTAAATACATATATTCCTTTTTTTTTCAATTTTCCATATGTTTTTTTCTTTTGTTTTCTTTTTACTTATATAAAATTGAGATTCCCCCAAACTTATGTGTCAACCAATGTTCATATTTAATCAATGATCAGGTAAGTGTTCATGTCATGTCACACATAAAGTTCCTAATCACAACTGATAGTCAACTGGTGTGCTTGTGTGTGAAAGATGATATGAATAGTGTAACAAGGTTTAAATGATCAAGTATAATCAGTACATGTTACTCAGTTGTCTGCAAATTAGAGTAAACCAAACTTATCATTGGCCATTATCTAACTTCCACAGTTCAATGCTCAATCACAATGCAATATGCTATGTTTATACTTCTACTAACACAAAATCTTACATGAATGAATGCAAATACGTATGTTTTTTTAAATGAATCAATGCACATGATTACTAGGCAATCCTATTTATGCAATCACAATTGAAGAAATCACAACAAAACAAAATAAAAAAATTCCGCCCAAACTTAAAACAAGTAATGCCTCATTACACCAAGATAGAAAAATTAAATGTAGAGGAATTCCCTGAGTAACAAGTTAGTATTTGTCATACTCGTTGTCGCTTCCCTCATTGTCTGAAGGGGATAAGCATGCAAGACATGCAAAATGGGCAACTAAACAAGGTCGATATTAGGGCTAAACCGAGAGAAAGCAGCGACTAATGCCGTAAAAGATGTAACACTATAATCATACATGACGGCCTGACATTGAGCACGCCTCAAATTTTGTCGCTCGATCCTCTGCTGAGAACTGGTAGATGGTTCTAGTTCGGCCTCTTCCTCAACTGGATTATCCATGGTTTACGGTTATGGAGATGGAATCATGATGTACCCTTCGCCCCTTGGGTGTGACACTGCGCCATCCCAAGCCTTATACTTATCAATCGTCAAATGGTTAATGATAGCCATGGGCTGTTGCACTTGTTCCGATGTATGCTACTGGACCTCAACCCGACAACATAAATACGTGATCAAAAATTAGTGCAATAAACCCCCTGTGGTACTGCCTAGCAAAGCTCGTTCAATGGACTGCTGAATAATTAGACTGACATCCATATTATAAATTTGGATTTCATTTTTTGGTCCATAGTGGTGGTGTACAATGCCATATAGTAGTCGTGCGCTTTCCTTGGTGACATCATTCTAGTGGCACGTTGGCATCAACTTGGCACAAAAGAACGCGTACCAAGCCTTGCCAAAATGACTAAGCGCTGAGTGTGGGAAGCTTATTTTCTCATCGGTCCCTTCTCCTGTTACCCACTGTGTCCCTGGCTTACACAACCTTTCTATCAATCTATCCAAGCTTGGAATAAATTCTTCGTACCGATTTCCAAGTGGAGTCGCCATCGAATGCCATCGGCTTACCTCTTACCATCACCACATGACCAACCCTCTCGATTGTATTTGCGTAAAACTCCTTGACAATATAGATCACTGCAGGTTTTGGTTTCTCCACCAATTTGAACCAATTACATTCGACGATCATTTTTGCCCTTGCCCCCCCCCCCATCTAGATTAGCATCACGTCGTAACCCTCGCTCCAAAACCAACATCTTTTTAGCCAACACTATGTTGTATCTCTCTTCCGCATCTGCACTTACGAATTTGGACAAATCATTGGTTGGCCTTGAGCGAGCGGTATCTCCCCTTTGCCTCTTAGCTGACATATTGCACTCAATAACATATATTTGTTCAAAACAATAGCCAAATTTGGTTTAACAAATTAATCAAACACTTGGAAGGCAATTCCCTTTCCCCCCAAACTTACTCTCTTTTATACAAATTACAAACACAATCATAAACCAAAGTAATCAAATTAAATCTTGGGCTAACACAAACCTAAAGTATTCCCAACAATATGAATACTAAATTGAAGTGCTAAGCCAAAATACTAAATATGATTTAGCAATTAGATCAACATAACTTAGCCTTGTCACCTCAATTAGTAAAATCCTCTGATTAATTTCAGCAATATAATTGACCTTCATGATTTAGCTACGATCGATTCTTAATCTTTTGCATGCAAATCGTGGGTTAGGGATTAGTGTGCAAAGTTGGGGTTTAAGGGTGTAAAATCGGAGCTTTGAATGATGTTAAAGCTTGCTTTGGGGTTGGATTGCAGAGGTTGATTTGCCTTTGGATTTTAATGCGAAGAGAAATATTTGAGCTTAAATAGGATTAGGGAGAGTTTGATGAAAGTAGTATGCATATAAGCCAATCATATTTGATATGATAAAGCATATACTTTGTAATAATCTTATTCATTTATTAATAAAAGAATTGTTTATTAAAGGATTTAAATTTATCTCTATAATGCTGTTATATTAAATGTGATAAACCCATAGTTTTAAACAATGCTTTTAGAATCATGATGATGATCATGCTAATGAGATCTAAATTCTTAGATAGCTTGAAACTAAAATAGTTCTCAATCGTTGGATTACTAAAAAGAGGATTAGTTAATCTGGATAGATTGGTACATATGTTGCTTGCTCATTGGATGAGGGTGATCTATCCCATAATTATTTGTGTGGAGACACTAAAGCAAGTATGTAGGTGCTTATTAGAGAATAAGTGCACTGAACATGGCTCGCTAAGGAATACCTAATGGAGTTTTACTTGCCTATCAATAAGAATTCCTTTAGTGATAGTAGTACAAATAATCCTTAGACTTGAGATCATCATATTATCTTTTGTATGATGAGTTATACTTTGACATGTCCCTTAAGACCCTAAGGGTATATCAAAGGGTATGCTTGGGTATAATAATTTATACATGGAGATAATGAATGATCAATAAAGAATCTATCACTTCTAGTAAAAGAAGAGAATGTCCTATGTGATTCGATAAATGACAACCCAGTAGTCTTTGGCCAAGGCAGAATGAAATTAGAAAAGTGTTTTTGAAAGTAGTATGCACACAAGCTAATTATATTTGATATGATAAAACATTTACTTTGTAACAATCTTATTCATTTATTAATAAAAGAGTTGTTTATTAAAAGGCGTTTATATTATCTACATAATGTTGTTAAATTTAAATGTGTTAAACACATAGTTTTAGGCAATGCTTTTAGAATCATGATGATGATCATGCTAATGAGATCTAAATTCTCAGATAGCTTAAAACTAAAATAGTTCCCAATCGATAGATTACTAAATAGGGGATTAGTGAATCCGGATAGATTGGTACAAACGTTGCTTGCTCTTTGGAAAAGAATGATCGATCTCATAATCATTTGTGTGGAGACACTAAAGCAAGTATGTAGGTGCTTGTTAGAGAATAAGTACACTGAACGTAGCTCGCTAAGGAATACCTAATAGATTTTTACTTTCCTATCAATAGAATTCCTTTAGTGATAATAGTACAAGTAATCCTTAGACTTGAGATCATCATAGTATCTTATGCATGATAAGTTATACTTTGAAATGTCCCTTAAGACTCTAAGGCTATGTTTGTTTGCAAGGATTACACTTGGGATATGACTATTAATCCCAAGTGTCTTGTTTGTTTTTAAACTTGAGCTTGGGACTGTTAGTTCTGGAATTATAAAATAGCTTAAGATGAGTGATTATTTAATACCATGTTCTACCTGGTATTATAATCCCTATTATTTGGGATTAAAAATTGCTAGACAAAATTAACCTCAATCTTTTTCTAAAATGACCATCATATCCTACAATCTACGTTATTAATAAACGACAACTTAAAACTTACTGGTACAAAGACTATGTACTAGTAATCTAATACACGTAATTTAATTATTTGATATGTGTAATTTAAAGCTTACACTGATAATAGACCTGGAAATTTAGACCCCCCCCCCCCCCCCCACGCCCCTAACCCCGCCCTCCCAAAAAAAAATATTTATTGATTATGTATACATCCACACCCCGCGCACCCCCACCCCCACTCCCACCCCACACACAAAAAGAAAATAATATTTACTGATTATGTATACACCCTCTCCCCACCACCCACCCCCACCTCCACCCTCCACTAAAAAATATAATATTTATTTATTATGTATACACCCTCAACCCACCCCCCACCCCCCACCCACCCCCACCCCCACCCCTACCCCCCACAAAAAATAATATTTACTGATTATATATACAGCATCACCCCAACCCCACCCCGCCCCCGCCCCCACCTCGCCCACTCCCACCCCCACCCACCCACCCACCCCTAAAAAAATAATATTTATTGATTACGTATACACCCCGACCCCGACCTCGACCTCGACCCCCCACCCCCACAAAAAAAATTATATTTACTAATTATGTATACACCTCCACCCCCACCCTACCCACCCCCCAGCCCCCCACCCCCATCCACCCTAAAAAATAATATTTATTAATTATGTATACACCCCCACCAACCACCCCCCTAAAAAAATAATATTTACTGAATAATATAACAACTTATTTAAAAGTTTTTAATTATTTATTTATTATTTTTTGATGTATAAATAAGTTTAAATTATAGTTTAAAATATGTTATTATTGGTAAGAGTATAATAGTCCAAACGATATTTTTTAATCCAATTCTTTAATTAATCCTGAAAAAAATAAACATAATATAGGATTATTTTAAGTTATCCCATGAATAATCCCATAAAAAACAAACATGTGGCTAGGACTATTTAATTCTAGAATTAATAGTCTTGGGATTATAATCCCATGGATTATAATCTCGGGATTATAATCCTTACAAACAAACATGGCCTAAGGGTATATCAAAGGGTATGCTTGGGTATAATTAATTATACATAAAGATAATGAATGACCAATAAAGGATCTACCACTTCTAATAAAAGAAGTGAATGTCCTATGTGATTTGATAAATGACAACTCAGTAGTCCTTGGCTAAGGCAGAATGAAATTAGAAAGTTGTTTCTAATTTGCATTATCGGAGTTTGTGCATTTAAGATCGGAATATATATAATTAAATAAAATAAGACTTGATAGTAAATCCATGTCTTATATTTAATTGGGACATTATATGGTAGAAGGAATGAATTGTACGATAACTATTTATCAAAGGTTCTTTTATAATTGATGTTAAAATCTATATTATCTGAAAAGTCGTTGAACGCTAAGGGGGCTTGCCTTATTGTAGAATAAATATTATTTATTTAAATAAATTAATAGTTAATTTATTTATTTAAATATAATTAGAATTGTTCTAATTAATTTATTCACAACCGGTTTAATATGGAGAACCTAAAGGGTCACGCCATAAAAAGATGAATATTTATCTAAGAAGCAAATGGCATAATCGTAATAATAGGTTAAGTGCATTTAATTTAAACTATGGTGAAAGAATAAATTAAATAGCTTAATATTTATCATTTAATATTTTAGAAATATTAAATATAATTTAATAACAGGAGTCTTATTATTATTATTATTATTATTATTATTACTATTATTATTAGTTTAATTTCTAAAGGTGTTTGAAAATTAATTAATAAAAGTACTCTCTCATATTCCTAATAAGAATAGGAGGTAAATTAATTAAATGAGTTTAATTAATTGCTCCTAATAAGATTAGGAAGCCTAATTAATTAAAAGAGTTTAATTAATTAAAATGAAATCCTAATTCTAAAATGTTTAGGAGGGTTGCCTACATCTATAAACAAGGGGAGTCTTATTTTATTTTAGGGTTAATGTAATTTCCAAGAGTTGGGAGAGCACACTTTTTTAGAGAGAGAAAAACTAGGGTTTTGCCAATAATCCCCTTCTTAATACTTGTTCATCCTTGGTGGATCACCTCTAGAGGTCAAACATTTGGGTGACTAATATTGATCAAAGGAAGGAATCACACCCGGTAGATTCAAGTCGAACAAGGAAAGGATTGGAGTTGAACTCGTACCTGAGGAAGCTCGTATCTTCAAGGGTATGAATCTCATCTTCTTCTTTTCGTTTAATTAATAATTGCACATAAAGGATGATCCGGGTATATGGTTTGTAAAATTTTAAAAATCTTATTTTTACACTTCCGCTGCTAATATGTAATTGTTACATGCTTATGAATCTTACAAACCTAACAGTGGCATTACAGCCAAACCTTTAAGCGAGTTATTAATTGTTAAGATTTGATATGTATATTGATATGTGTTTTGAACAATTTAATTAGACATAATTGTTAGCTAGGAATCTTGTTTTTTTGGAGAAAAACTACACAATTCGTGAAACTAAAAAACAGATTATGCCCAGCGGCGCCGGAATGCCAGCCTAAGACTTATACGCAGCGCCGGATCCGGGTCCTTGGAAACTAGGAGTCGTCGCAGTGCCAGTTCCGGTTCTAAAAATGGTGACCCGGCACCGCAGCGCCCCTTGCTAGTTCATTAGCGGCGCCGCAACGCCGGTCACCAGGAAAAGAAAAATACTTTTATTTTTTTATTTTTTTTATTTCTAATTAAGTTAAAAGGTTTATTTTAATTAAAATTAAAATTATATGTTTTCTGTAATTCTAAATTAATAAAGGAGTTTATTAGATTTAGAATTGGATTAAAATAAAGATATTTATGTTAATTTGAATTATATTTCATGCTAACTAATTAGAGTTGGAATTGTATTCCATGATAACTAATTAGAGTTGAAACTGGATTTCAAAACTAACTAGAATTGCCCATTAAATCGATATCAATGTATATATTGAATGTTTTATTTATTGATGCATATGGTGATATGTATGATAATAAATGGGGTTGATTATGGAATATTGACCAATGAGATTGGATTTTGTTTTAGTTGAATCCTTGAATGTATGTGTTTTGTTAAATGGGGTATGCGTACCTCGTCTTCTCTAATTTTTCTTGATGTAAATTCTATCTACCTCCTATGTACTTCCCTTTGACTGCTGATCAAGGTTTCTATTTAATGTAAATAGTTTATATAATATGATTAGTTAGAATTATCTTGAAGGATTTGAGACCAAAGAGCAAGGAGCGCATGAAGATCCGTTTGTAATGGAGCCCGGGATTTATATGTAATAGTTATATTTAAATTTAATTCTTGCACCCCTAGGTTTGACCTTTTGGTTCACTTGGTGGCTCTAGTGAACCAGACTAGAATAAAAGTCCATAATCAATCTAGGTAGAATATTATATTCTATATGCATGCTTATACTATATATATTATATATTATGCAACATGCTTCCCATGTTAATTAATATGACGCGTATGTTATATATATATATATATATATATATATATATATGTGTGTGTGTGTGTGTGTGTGTGTGTGTGTGCATGCGCGCTAAACAAGATGAGACATTTAATAACAAAACCCGTCAAAAAATTTATATTAATTCCTAAGCGTTCAAAGATATTGGGAATATCGAACGTAGTCTTCTAGCATGATAAATTTAATAGAGTATTAAATATTTAATATGAGTTTGTTGTGTCACCACAAGGCAAGTATTAAATATTTAAGATGTTGATTTATCACATTTGATGCTTATAACGAAATTGAACAATACTGTTTTGTTGTGTCATCACAAGGATGATATTTTTCTATTTGAATTTATGAAAGTGCTAGGTTGGACTTAACTTATATAATTTTGATTCGGATATGTCACCACTTGATTAAAATAATCTAAGAGGCATAAAAGGAGTTACATGATGATGTAATTGACAATAGTTGTCTACCTATTTATTTATATATCGTTTGTTGTGTCACCACATGGCTATATATATTTGAAATGAGATCCTTATTCTCACTAGCAAATCTTTTAACAGTTTTGCTTAACTATATCTTATGAGGGTAATATAGTTTGATAAAAATAGTAGGAGATACCAATTTAAAATATGACATAATTTATTTTGGTAATTAATTAAATGAATGTATACTAAAATGTTATTTTATTTCACATGCAGAATTTAAAAAATATCACACTCACTATCACTGCGTAGCATACTTGATGCTAACAAGTTGACCGGAGACGAATTACACGGACTGGTTAAGAAATTTGAGAATTGTTCTCACTGCTGGAAAGCTTTCTTATATCCAAGATTCACTTGTCCGTGCAAAAGTTGCAGAAACAGCCTCTGAGGAAGAGATTGCTACTTTTAGAAAGTGGCAAGATGATGCATCCATAACATAATACATCATTCTCGCAACCATAAGTAACGAGCTACAATGTCAACATGAGAAAATTGATGCTTATTCTATTCTGATGCACTTAAAAGAATTATATGGTGAGCAAAACAGGATTGTTAGGTATCAGATATCTAGGTAGCTCTTTCGATCTTGTATGTCTGAGGGCACTACTGTTGAGACTCATTGTCTAAAGTTGATTAATTTGATTGAACAACTGGAACAATTGAGGTTCAGCATGGGTGGGGAGTGAAGTCAAGATTTGATATTGCAGTCACTCCTGGACACCTTCTCACAATTTTTTGTGAATTTCCACAAGAATAAGTTGGACGCCAGCTTGCCTGAGTTACTTAACATGTTGAAAACTGCAGAAGGTCACTTCCCATCTAAGCGGGACAATGTCTTAATGATAAATGATTTTTTCACGAAAAGGAAGAGGCCCAAGGTATCTTCTGAAAAGAAGAAAAGCAAGAAGGCTAAGGGCAAGGCGAAGAAAAAGGACAATAAGAAACCTGATCCAGACAACAAAGGAATATGCTTCCATTGCAACAAGCCAGGTCACTAGAAGAAGAATTGTGAAAAGTACCTTGCGGAACAAAAGCAGAAGAAGCTTAGAGAAGCTTCAGGTTTGTTCATGATTTAAATTAATTTTTCTCAAAGTTAAAATTCTACTTGGTTATTGGATACCAGATGTAGTTCTTACATATGTAATACTATGCAGGGAGTGGTCAAAAGTAGAAAGCTGAACAAGGATGAAGTCGTCCTACGAGTGGGAAATGGAGCAAAGGTTGATGCGTTAGCTATAGGGGCTTATTGTTTAGCACTGCCTTCGGGCAAGTTCATTTATTTAAATAATTGTTATTATGTTCCAACACTTATTAGAAACATTATTTTAATTTTTATATTGGATATGGAATGTTTTGATATTATAATTAAGAACAATTGTTGTTCCATTTATAATAAAAATGTTTTATATTGTGTTGGTAATTTATTGAATGAATTTTACGTGATTGACTTGAATGAAAATATACTTCAAATTGAACAAACTAATAAAAGGAAAAAAGACGATGTTAATTAGACTTTTATGTGGCACTGTAGACTCGATCATATCAATGAACAAGATTATCCAAGTTACACAAGGATAGGCTCTTAGAGCTATCTGATTATGAATCATATCCTACTTGTGAATCTTTTCTCATAGGTAAAATGACTAAATCTCCTTTTAGTGGAAAAGGAGAAAGAGTTACAGAGTTGTTAGCTATAGCGCCCCCAAATCTGGGTTCCTTTAACCTCAGACCTGGTACGTCACGATACATTCTCTTCATATATGTTCTATAACTATTGCGAAATATTCATACATCATTGTTCATTTTCAAATAATTTTACACCATTTTCCAAGGTTTCTAAACTTAACTTATATACATACCTTTAGATTCACAAAAGATTTACATAAATAGCTTACATCAGATAACTAAATAGTTAATGTGCATAACACTCTAATCTTGTCCTTTACTTTTGTCTCTGTCTTTCTTTGAACATTCGTCTTAATATAAAATTTATTATCATGATATAGCAAGGGTGAACAACTACTTTGCTCAACAAGTTTAAATATAATAAAGATATAACATGATTGAAAGAAAGAATAAACTTTTGAATTTTTAACAATATAATAATTGTGAAAGAGCATGAATCTGAATTTCAATAATTGAATAACTGAATCAATAATGTTGGGTGGTTAACAATGACCACGAACAAATTTAACTGAACCTTATGGTAATAAAGGTGATCAGCCTTTCATACCTGATGAACATATGCAACATGCACTAAGTGCAAATCAATAATCATAGATGTGGAATAATTGTCAATAATTAATCCACTAGCATGCTTGAAACATAATAACTCGAGTTTGAGCTAGGAAAACATGCCTTGCCCGTCGATTACTACTACGCAATCTAATTTTAATCTATTCTTAAAAAGACCTATCATTGTTAAGATTGATCTTCCAATTAGCATAATATATCATACCTCATAATACCACTACTTTATAAGTAAATTATCTAACATTTAATCACATAATCAAATATTAGATAACACCTTAAAACATCAGTATTATTATCGTCCTTCGATAATATTTCAATTACTTTATCATATACATTATGATTTAACACTTACTCTTTCATTTTATAAGTTCTTCTTTATAATCCAGTAAGCCGAATACTAATACAGCAAACCAAATACTAATACAGCAAACCGAATGCTAATACAGCAAACCGAATGCTAATGAAGCAGACTGAATACTAATGTAGTAAACCGTTTTCCCTTTTCAATATATTGAATTCCAATTCAGCATACTATATATTCAATATAGTTTATTGAATGTCCAACTCAATAACTTAACTTCTCTTTATTATTCATCTTAAAGTTTTTTTTCATATTATTTAACACTTAATAATATTTATTATCTTCCTAATAATCACTTCATAATATCTTAATCGTTTATAAATATTATTAACCTTTTAATAATATTTTAATCACTTATCAACATTTTAATCATTTCCAAATATTATTAATTCTTTAATAATATTTTAATCACTTACTAATATTATTAATCATTTAATAATTTCTTAATCACACTTTAATAATATTCAAATCATTTACTAATATTATTAATTATTTAATAATATTTAAATATTATTAATCATTTAAAAATATTTTAAATCTAATTTTAATCTAAATATTATTAGTCACTTAATAATATCTTAATCTAATATTATTAATCTCTTAATAATATTTTAATCATTTATTAAACCAATAAACAATGTATTTTAATTGTTTATCCTTTACTAATTCACTCATTTAATAAACCTAAAATGCCATAAATATATCATCTTATCAAAAATAACCAAAATACCCTCCAAAAATCTGATTATATCATATTAAGGGCCTTTAAGTCATAAAATGACATTTTCATAATTTTTAACATCATTTAACTTAATTTATCCATTTATCTATAACTCAAACATTTACATGAAAAATACCAAAATATGTCTAAAATTTTTTCTTTTCTGTGAAATATCAATATATGGCTCCCTTAAGAACATATATTTTTTCTAGAATTTTCTAATTTCTTTTACTATTTTTAAATGGTCCAAAATAGTCAGATCTTGCAACATTTTTCATAAATCAAAATTTTGTCGAAATATTTTGAAATGTTTAGGGTAAGCTCCTGTTACGAACATATAGCCCCTGTAAAAATTTTAGAATTTTCTGAGTTAAACTCACCGAGTTATTAGAGTTTACTTTTAAAAACAGTCTTTTTTGTAAAATTCATAACTTTTATTCTACACATCCAAAAATCGTCATATTTGGATAGGACCTTGCTAACTCATCATACTATCATACCAAAGTTTCTCAGAATTGTTAAAGTAAATAAAGTGGACAAAAATACCCCTAGACCAAATTGGTCGGGGACTATTTTCATGCTCCAGCTTTTGTCTTTTGCCGGCAGGACTGTTCCAACCAAAACAGCCATCACGGATTGAAAAATCAACATTTTTGAGTTCTAACACTTGGGTTTAAAAGCTAACTTACATATCTAGCATCACACTTTGATGGATCGCCAAAAGAAGGTGTAGATCTTAAATGGTAGACATCCCAAGTAAGAAAAAGTTAGGGTTTTCTCAACCTTTTGAACATAGTTTTATTTTTCTTTCTTTTGATCCAACTTTTGACACAAAAAATTGTTAGATCTACAAATAACACACCAGAAAACATGTAGATCCAAGGTTTTTGAGTTTTGAAAAATTAGATCATTATTTTAATCAAAATAAATTAGAGTTTTTGATGTCTATACCTTTGTTTGATGCTATCTTTCTTCTTCTTACCAAAATGGTTATAGATCTTGGTGTAGCATGAAGTTTTCTCTCTTTTTCCCCCTCTATAGGCTGCCGAAATACTCTCTCCTTCTCCCTCTCTTTATTTTGATTCTTATGTTTTTTGGAAGTGAGATGAAAGAGAAATGAAATATATTTTATTTGTTGGTAAAAATATATAGATATATTATGTATATCTATGAAAATATTTCAACTCTTATCTTTCTATCTCTCTCTTACTCATCTCCCTTTAACTTGTAATTTTGGAGAAATAAGGTGGAGAAATAAATTAATGACAGATAAGGGAGTTGGTAGGGATTTGGTAAAACAAATGATTACAACACATGCCCATCTCTCTCTCCCCTTTATCCCCCATTTTTTGGTTTATTTTTAATTGCTAAATTTTCTTAATCAAATGACTAAAAAGTCCTTCCCAAGTTGGGCTAATGTTTGGTCCACTTGATTTAAATGTTGGGCTCCCCAATTAAAATGTTTACGCCATGTAAATTAGCATGGGTCCAATATACAAATTTTATCTTACCCTTAATTAAATAATTAGGGTTTTCATTCCATTCATTTTGGAATTTAAATAATTAATTATGTACATTTAATTTTATAATCCAATTAGACTTGCCTTAATTAGGTTTAAAATAAATTAACCTCTTAGGTTAGTATATAATTTAAATACTAAAATTCATCAATACTATAACCCTTAAGTTATTTAATTATCATACCTAATGTATCATTAGGTTATGTAGCTTCCTTTTTAATTTTTCTTTATATAATAAATAAATATATATACATATTTACAATATATATATATATATATATAATTAGTTTAGTAAAAGTAAATATAATTACTTTAACTTTAGTTAAATGTTTTAAACTTCAGTTAAATGGTATCAAAGCCATACGGTGTTGTCTCTTGGTGTCACTGTTTGTTCTCCGGTCAAACACAGAGGTTTGAGTTTAAAACCTTGTTTTTACTTCTTCTTTAGACTTCTGTTGCTCCGTCATTGGAGCACCTAGTTTAAGTCACCTAAGCTCTTACCGTAAAACACCCCGGATCGCCATAGGTCCCGTCGAGCCATTGTAAGTCTCAAGAGTGTGAGCAGTTAAGGCAAAAAGGGAATCACTAGATCCAAGGGTATGCGTCTGCTTAAGGTAAGAAGGGTATGCACTTAAGCGACTTTGGTCTGTCTTTAAGTGAAATGTCAACAGATCTACAGATTAGGTTTGAACAAAGTTAAAATGAAGTAGACTGTTTAGATCGAGTTCATCAGTTAGTCAAGAGTCAGCCGTGCGATCCTTGTATCAGACACAGTCTGATAAGTTTTTATAAAAAAAAATTTACATAAAATTTTTTGAAATCAACAGTCGGTGACCAAAATTTCGGTGAAAATTATTCTCCTTTCTTAAAATTAAACATAATTTTTGGGGGGAAAAAGGATTGAATCCCTGGATTTCTTTTTGGGGTCGAAGTATAGGGGATGGTGATCTCTCTGAGAAGAAGATCAACAGCACCCACCGGCGAGGAAGGAGCTGGACCTCAACAGTCAACAGTGAGACGACGCTGGCCCCATAGGGTCCCACAGTCATCGGATGCTCCAGTCATCATCAGATGCAATCAATGCATCCGACAAAGTCAAAAGCAGCCGAAAGCAAAAGCAGATGCTGCTTTAGTAATTAAGTAATTACTGTAGTAAAAGTAAATGTAATTACTTTAACTTTAGTTAAATATTTTTAACTTCAGTTAAATGTTTTTACTTTATCTTTAGTAAATGTAAAAATAATTTACTTTTAACCTAAGTTAAATGTTTTTAACTTAAGTTAAACGTTTCTTACTTTAGTTAAAAAAATTTACTTTTAACTTTAAGTAAATGTAAAAGTTACTTCGGTAAATATAATTCGGTAACTTTAGTTCTATTTAAAGGAACTCAAGTGTTAGAGTTTCCTTAGGTTTTGTTTTGACAAACCAAAACCTGACAGTGGTCTCTCCTCCTTCTCTCCCCCTTCCCTCTACCTTCTCTATAGTTAGAAGAAGGTCGAAGCCGTTATGGTTTCGGCCTCCCTTAGTAAACATTTCCAGATTAATGTAATCCTTTTCCAAATGTTTATAAATACAAGAAAGAGATTACTTTACCGAATCACCGGTCGTCTTCTTTATATTTCAAAATTGTTTTAAGTTTAAAATTTTGTTTAAACTTTTCGTCCGCTGTTAAATGGTTGAATAGGGGATGGTGATCTTTCTGAGAAGAAGATCAACAGCACCCACTGGCGAAGAAGGAGCCGAACCTCAACAGTAAATAGTCAGACGACGCTGGCCCTCAAGGGGCTCACAGTCAAGGCAAAAAGGGAATCACTAGATCCAAGGGTATGCGTCTGCTTAAGGTAAGAAGGGTATGCACTTAAGCGACTTTGGTCTATCTTTAAGTGGAATGTAACCAGATCTACAGATTAGGTTTGAACAAAGTTAAAACGAAGTAGACTGTTTAGATCGAGTTCATCAGTTAGTCAAGAGGCAGCCGTGTGATCCCTTGTATCAGACACAGTCTGATCAGTTTTTATAAAAAAATTTACATAATTTTTTTTTGAAATCAACAGTCGGTGACCAAAATTTCGGTGAATTTTTTTTCTCCTTTCTTAAAATTAAACATAATTTTTGGGGGGAAAAAGGATTGAATCTCTGGATTTTTTTTTTGGGGTCGAAGTATAGGGGACGGTGATCTCTCTGAGAAGAAGATCAACATCACCCACCGACAAGGAAGGAGCCGGACCTCAACAGTCAACAGTCAGACGACGCTGGCCCCCTAGGATCCCACAGTCATCGGATGCTCCAGTCATCATCAGATGCAATCAATGCATCCGACAAAGTCAAAAGCAGCCGAAAGCAAAAGCAGATGCTGCTTTAGTAATTAAGTAATTACTTTAGTAAAAGTAAATGTAATTACTTTAACTTTAGTTAAATGTTTTTAACTTCAGTTAAATATTTTTAACTTCAGTTAAATGTTTTTACTTTACCTTTAGTAAATGTAAAAGTAATTTACTTTTAACCTAAGTTAAATATTTTTAACTTAAGTTAAATGTTTCTTACTTTAGTTAAATGTTTTTACTTTTAACTTAAGTAAATGTAAAAGTTACTTCGATAAATATAAACCGGTAACTTTAGTTTCTATTTAAAGGAACTCAAGTGTTAGAGTTTCCTTAGGTTTTGTTTTGACAAACCTCACAGAGGTTCTCTCCTCCTTCTCTCATCCTTCTCTCTACCTTCTCTCTAGTTAGAAGAAGGTCGAAGCCCTTATGGTTTCGGCCTCCCTTAGTAAACATATCCAGATTAATGTAATCCTTTCCCAAATATTTATAAATACAAGAAAGAGATTACTTTACCGAATCACCGGTTATCTTCTTTATATTTCAAAATTATTTTAAGTTTAAAGTTTTATTTAAACTTTTCGTCCCCTATTTAATGGTATCAGAGCCATGCGGTGTTGTCTCTTGGTGTCACTGTTTGTTCTCCAGTCAAACATAGAGGTCTTAGTAGAAAACCTTGTTTTTACTTGTTCTTTAGATTTCTGTTGCTCCGTCTTTAGAGCACCTAGTTTAAGTCACCTAAGCTTTTACCGTAGAACACCCCGGATCGCCATAGGTCCCGTCTAGCCATTATAAGTCTCAAGAGTGTGAGCAGTTTAGGCAAAAAGGGAATCACTAGATCCAAAGGTATGCGTCTGCCTAAGGTAAGAAGGGTACTTAAGCTACTTTGGTCCGTCTTTAAGTGGAATGTCAACAGATCTAGAGATATGGTTTGAACAAAGTTAAAACGAAGTATACTATTTAGATCGAGTTCATCAGTTAGTCAAGAGTCAGCCGTGTGATCCTTGTATCAGGCACAGTCTGATTAGTTTTTCTAAAAAATTTACATAAATTTTTTTAAAATCAACCGTCGGTGACCAAAATTTCGGTGAAATTTTTTCTCCTTTCTTAAAATTAAACATTATTTTTGGGGTAAAAAGGATTGAATCCCAGGATTTTTTTTTGGGGTCGAAGTATAGGGGATGGTGATCTCTCTAAGAAGAAGATCAACAGCACCCACCGGCGAGAAAGGAGCCGGACCTCAACAGTCAACAGTCAGACGACGCTGGCCCCCTAGGGTCCCACAGTTATCGGATGCTCCATTCATCATCAGATGCAATCAATGCATCCGACAAAGTCAAAAGTAGCTGAAAGCAAAAGCTGATGTTGCTTTAGTAATTAAGTAATTACTTTAGTAAAAGTAAATGTAATTACTTTAACTTTAGTTAAATGTTTTTAACTTCAATTAAATTTTTTACTTTACCTTTAGTAAATGTAAAAGTAATTTACTTTTAACCTAAGTTAAATGTTTTTAAGTTAAGTTAAACGTTTCTTACTTTAGTTAAATGTTTTTACTTTTAACTTTAAGTAAATGTAAAAGTTACTTTGGTAAATATAAACCGGTAACTTTAGTTCTATTTAAAGGAACTCAAGTGTTAGAGTTTCCTTAGGTTTTGTTTTGACAAACCTCACAGAGGTCTCTCCTCCTTCTCTCCTGCTTCTCTCTACCTTCTCTCTAGTTAGAAAAAGGTCGAAGCCGTTATGGTTTCGGCCTCCCATAGTAAACATTTTCAGGTTAATGTAATCATTTCCCAAATGTTTATAAATACAAGAAAGAGATTACTTTACCGAATCACCGGTCGTCTTCTTTATATTTCAAAATTGTTTTAAGTTTAAAATTTTGTTTAAACTTTTCGTCCGCTGTTAACAACTGTCTCTTGTCTGGCCGCTTGCATCCAAAAGTGACTGTAGGCATCCTAGGCAAAAGGGTCCTAAGCATCTTGGAGGGAAATGCTGCCGTACGGATCATTAGGGCTAAAAGCTTTATGACTAGACTTTGAAGAAGATGATGAGCAGATTGAGGGAACAGAATCCTCACTGAGCTTATCAACTCTTTTTTGAATAAGCCGAGCTAATTGTTTTAACTCAGCTTTAGAACAATGATCAATATCGGCAAAATTTAACTTTGTATGGGAAGATTTTTTGGATTTACTAGAAGAAGATTCCTTGGGAGGAGGAACCGATTTAATAGGAGTAGGGTTTACTGGAAACTCTTTCTGAACTTGACCAACAATGCGATAAACATCAAATTTATCCCACCATTTAATGGAAAACTCATTAGTCACATATGTCAATTGACTAATGTTATTGCGAGTAATAACAGATTTATCTTTAGCTGACTCAAGATCAATTTCAGCAGTAGGAGAATAAAGACCATAATTCCATTTAAGAATCCATGGAACTTTGTATTTACTGATGAACTGAAGAATAACAGGAATACAATCATTCTTCGGATTATTGGGGCATTTACAACAAAAATGAGTAAGGATTGACTGAAGCTCAAGAGGTAAAATACTATGGATGAGACCAAATCTTTCCCACCATAGAACAAACCAATGAGGAATTTGACTTTTGAATTTGTGGTCAAACTGAATGAACCACGAATGAGTAAAAGAAGGAGTTTGGAACAAGAAGACTCTATTCCAAGCTTCCATATAATCATAATAGCAGAACTGGCTATCATGATCATTTAACTGACGAAGATCTGATGGATGATTATCCCAGTTAGACATGGAGATAATCTGTTTAATATATAGATATTGATAAATAATTTTAGAACTATCATTTCTATCAAAAATGGGTTTGACTAAAATTGACTGAGTTTGCAGAAGGATGTCCTTATAATACACAAGGAATTTATAAGGAGCAAAAGGAAGAAAGTGTCAACCAGTTGGGAAGAACTGGGTAGCCAATTTAACTGGATCATCAATAGATTTTGTGACACCTCCAAATCCGGGTACTTCGTTTCCACATGATTTGGTGTTCACTTTCTAATTAAGACATACATCTACCCAATAATAAAAAATTGCAACTAATAACAACCTTCATAAAACCTTAATAAAATCTTCCTTTAGGAAGAATGACAACTTGTCCAATAAAATCCCAGGGTTATCTAAACCTTAACATCATTCAAATAACATAAATACGGAAACATAAAACATAACCAACTAAGTCTTATTACAAAAGCAACTTGACATAACAAGCCTTCATTTATTCATCTTTCCTTTTCCTTTACTTGTTGACGGTATGTCAACATTCTTAGTCTCAACTGCAAGTGGTGATAAAACATGTAAGAGTGAGCAAAGAAAAGCTCACTAGAAAATACAACAGTGATATGACATAAGTGAATCGTTTCAAAAGAGTTTAAATAACTTTACTTTCATCCATATAAAGAATTGAATTATAGAAATTTCTGAGGGTCATAAGACCTTGAACCATTGTCCTAGGTTATAAATATTTTTATTTAAACCTTTAACAGTCAATAAGACTATAGACCATTAACTCGTACTCAGGGGGATCAACTCTTTGTACCATGAATTATGCACAATCATCTTAACGATTTCGCATAAAATATCCCCTAATTAATAGGGTTGTTCATTCTCAGAAATTGAATACAAGTCCGCACCAAAGAAAGTTTGGTTTGGATAGATAAGGGAACTTTAGAGTTCAACTATCATCAACTAGGAGTAGTTGAATCAACTTACAGTACTTTACAGTTCAATAATATAAGAATCATAAACCAATTGCAAAATATGATAATAAACTTCATAATAGATAGGCATGCTTTTAGAAATAACTCAAAGCATTCGATAGACTAAGTAGATCTTACTTGAACAACTAAGTCAAAATCATATTTCTAAAATAACACTTTAATACTTACGCTTTATGAATATTGGAGTATGGTATAACTTGTACCACATATAACAAGTTAAGGAATGTAAATGAACTTTCATGATTTCTTGAGCAAGGGTTTGGAAACTTGCACAATTATAAGATACAATGAATAGGCTTGTATAGCATTCAAGAGTAGTTTAAAGAACTTGCACAATATAAATAACAAGTTTAGAAACTTGCTTAACATGAGAGAATAAAGGTAAGAAAACTTGCTTTAAGCGCAAGCTACACTTTAACAATTACAACCACTTCACAAACACCCTACACATTTATATTACATTCAAACCATCTATTAGTATCCAACTACGACATTTAAACCATCGAACTTCATATCCGAGTCCAACTCACAATATAATTTACCACATTGGTTACTAATTAGTCAAGTACGCGAGTCTATACCCACGGCATACATTCATAAGCCTATAACTCAATGAATCGTGTTGTGTGCCTCATGAAAACAACACACATACACACACATATAACACATTCATAATATACTTTAATCTAACTTAAACACACATTAAAAACATGTTATCTTATTGCACATTTCACTTTCCAAGTCTTAGAAACAAGTTAGCTTAACGAATGGGGCATAAAAACTCAAAAACCAAAAACCAAAATCCCCGGGCAGCAGCTTTACCCGCTGGGGCGGGTCCCCATAGTGTAAAACACCCGCTGGGGCGGGTCCTCCCTCTGGTGGAGGGGCTGGCTCGCGAACTGGTGGAGAAATAAGCCAATTTGGCTCATTCCTTCACACCGAATTCGATATTTCCCAACATGATAAACATAAAATTTGATACTAACAATATTTTAAACTCATTAACTTTCTTATAAGATTTAAAATCCATATAACACATAATCAAAATCAAGATTTCATGAGTTTCGAAGAAAAACACAATTTTAAGCGTTCTTGACAGAAATTACTATTACGAACTCGTTTTTCAATCAATTCAAGTGATTCCAATTGTGATAACTCATATTCTTAACATATTAACATAATAAATGATCAATTTTAACAATAACTCAAAATCAAGCATCAATTTGATAGTTTCAAAAGCCGTTTTTTAGAAATAACTTCACCGAAAATTACTATGAACACACTTCCTCTTGTTTATCAAAAATTCATGGATTGAATTGCTAGAACAACCATATAACTCATATATAATCATGTTATATCACATATTACAAATAATTCATGCTCACATCAGGGATTTAAAGATATTTTCAGCATAAATTTATAATCTAACAATATGAACATGAATTTCATAGTGTTCATCATATACTTGTGAATTGAAATTCTTAAACAACTATGAAACACTCATGTAAACATATACATATATATATATATATATACATATCCCATTCACATATCAAAATAACAACTTTCACAAAGAGACTTCCACATAGAATTCTAAAACCATGAAAACATAGAAGAATATGCTTTGAAAACTTGTTTTTTACAACAATTGTATTTTGAAAACCCTTTCATGGTATACAATTACATATGAAAACATATGAACACCATATATACATATAATTTCATGATTGTAAAAACCTAATTTGATAAAGAAGAATTACAACACATAAGAATTGAGTACAAGGGTTAGGGTATAACCTTACTAGTTTTAATTAAAGAGATGATGAAGATGATGATCCTCTTTTGCCTTCTCAAGCTTTTCTTCCTCTTCTTTCTTCTTCTTCTCTAACAATTCTCTCTAACTTTCTTCTTCTTTTTCTTTCTTTGTTTTGACTTAGGTTTTTAAAAACTAATGTATCTTTTAACTTATCATATATTATACAATATACAATATACATATACATATATAATATATATATATATATAACTTATATTATTAATATAGCTAATAAATAATATACTAATTGCTATACTAACTACCACTTATTACATAGGTTACAAAATTTAAAAAGCCCAAGGCCATGTTTGGCAAAACCACATTATTTTTAAAAACTAACTTCTTGAGCTTAAGGCATTGTTTGGAAGAAATAAGATTAAATAAGTACAAGGGCCTTGTTTGGTAAAACACTTTAAAATCCCTTTTTCCATTCTTCTAATAACTCTTTAAATCCATAGGCTGCATACTACACTTATTTAATTAAATTACAATACTCTAATTCAATTAAAAAACTAACATTCACATAATACCAAATTGTCACCCAATTAGATTTTCTTTATTAAACATAATTCATGTAACAAATTATTAACACTTAGCACATAATATTAAATCCAATTAAATTATTCTTAATCAAATTAAAATTATGCTACACCATTGCTAACATATCAATTTAATTAAACATGTAGCACTTAATTAATTTATCCACAGCAACCACATAATTTATTTATTAACTCAACAAATAAATTCCATAAAATATTTATTTAATTCAATAAATATTTACAATTAACATATAAAATTCTCAATCGTTACAGTCTTCCCTCCTTAAAAGGATTTTGACCCCAGAATCACAACATAAAAAACATTCTCATAAAAATTCTCATCTGTTACATTCTTCCCCCCTTAAAAGGATTCTGTCCCCATAATCGATATATAAGGGGTTACACAAATCAATTAAATAAATAATTGAGGATACGATTTTCTCATTATATCTTCGAGTTCCCATGTGGCTGCTTCAGCACTGTGGTTTCTCCAAATTACCTTAACAGAAGGTATTACTTTATTCATAAGTACTTGTTCCATTCTGTCAATAATTTAAACAGGAACCTCTTCATAAGTTAAGTCTTCATCAAAGTGTAAAGGCTCGTATTCTATTACATGTTTATAGTCGTGTTTGTCAGGCCGTAACACGGAAATATGAAATACGTTATGTATATTCTCGAGTTCCGGAGGTAATGCCACTTCGTAAGCTACCTCACCAACCTTTCGTAATACCTCAAAAGGTCCAATAAATCGGGGACTCAGCTTCCCTTTCTTGCCAAATCTAATTTTCCCCTTCTAGGGAGATACCTTCAGGAAAACGAAGCTTCCTGGTAAGAATTCTCGGTTCTGTCGATGTTGATCGGCATATTTCTTCTGTCTGTCCTGAGCAGCAACCAATCTTGTTCTGATCAACTTCACAATTTCAGCAGTTTGTTGCACCAATTGCGGTCCCAACAGCTGACATTCACCGACTTCATCCCAGCACAAAGGGGTTCTGCACTTTTTGCCGTATAGCACTTCGTAAGGCGGCATGCCGATACTTGCGTGGTAACTATTGTTGTAGGCGAACTCCACCAACGGTAGATGATCATCCCAGCTTCCTTTGAAGTCCATCACATAAGCTCTCAGCATATCCTCAAGCGTCTGAATTGTTCTCTCGCTCTGGCCATCGGTTTGAGGATGGTACGCTGTACTCATTCACAACTGCGTTCCCAAACATTCTTGCAAACGTTTCCAGAAATTTGACGTAAAATGCGGATATCTGTCTGACATAATCGATACTGGAACACTATGTCAAGAAATAATCTCCTTAACGTACAATTTAGCTAATTGCTCCAAGTTGTACTTAATCCTGATTGGTAAAAAGTGGGCTGACTTCGTCAGTCGATCCACAATAACCCATATCGCATCAAAACCTTTCTGAGTCGTTGGAAGACCAACCACGAAATCCATCGTGATATGCTCCCACTTCCACTCTAGAATTTCTAACGGTTGCAGCAATCCGCTAGGTCTCTGGTGTTCTGCCTTGACTCTTTGACAAGTTAGACATTTCGCAACGCATTCAGCATCATCCCTCTTCATATTTGGCCACCAAAAATGATGCCTGAGATTCTGGTACATCTTCGTACTCCCAGGGTGAATTGAATATCTCGAGCTGTGAGCTTCGCTTAAGATCTCGTCCTTAACTTTCGGTACTGGCGGTACCCATATTCTACCTTCAAATCGTAGTAGTTCCTCACTGTCGATCTTGAATTTAAACTATTCGCCATCAGCTATTCTCTTTCGAATCGTCTCGCATTATTCATCGTGAAGTTGAGCTTCTTTCACCTTGTCCACCATAGTAGAACCAGTGGTTACTTGAAATAACTTCTCATCCAATTCCTTTGGAAACTTTACTTCCAGCTCTAATCTAGCCATCTGCTCTATTAACTGATCCTGATCAGTTAACATATTCAGCTTCTCCTGACCTTTTCTACTCAAAGCATCGGCAACAACGTTAGCTTTACCCGGATGGTAAAGTATTTCGCAGTCGTAGTCCTTGATCAGTTCCAACCATCTCCTTTGGCACATGTTCAAATCCTTCTGGGTAAAGATATACTTTAGACTCTTGTGATCTGTGTATATTTCGCACTTCTCTCCATATAAGTAGTGTCTCCAAATCTTTAGAGCAAACACTACTGCCGCCAATTCCAAGTCATGGGTCGGATACCCCTTATCGTAGTCCTTCAGCTGACGTGACGCATAAGCAATGACTTTGCCGCTCTGCATCAACACACAGCCTAATCCTTTATGTGAGGCATCACTATATACCACGAAATTCCCTGAACTATCCGGTAAAGATAATACAGGCGCAGTACTCAACCTCTTCTTCAACTCTTGAAAACTCTCCTCACACTTCTCCGTCCAAACAAACTTAACTGTTTTACGAGTCAAATTCGTCAACGGAGTTACGATTTTAGAAAAGTCTTGGATAAATCTTCGGTAATAACCAGCCAATCCCAAGAAACTCCTCACTTCAAACGGCTGATCCCAATTCATTACCTCTTCAACCTTCGACGGATCTACCGAAATACCATCCTTGTCGATCACGTGGCCAAGAAATTGCACACGTTCCAACAAAAATTCGTATTTCGAGAATTTAGCGTAAAGCTTTTCTCGTCTCAGTGCTTCTAAGGTTAGTCATAAATGTTCAGCATGCTCATCCTCGGTTTTGGAATAAACCAGGATGTCATCTATAAACACTAGCACGAACTTGTCCAGAAATGGTTTGAACACCCTGTTCATTAGGTCCATAAATGCAGCTGGGGCATTCGTGAGACCAAATGACATCACCAAGAACTCGTAATGAACATACCGAGTCCTAAAAGTAGTTTTCGGTATATCTTCCTTTCTCACCTTCAACTGATGATATCCGCTTCTCAAATCAATTTTTGAGAAGTACTTCGCACCCTTCAGTTGATCAAACAAGTCATCGATCCTAGGTAAAGGATACCTATTCTTGATCTTAAATTTATTCAACTCCCTATAATCAATGCAAAGACGCATCGACCCATCCTTCTTCTTCACGAATAAAACAGGCGCTCCCCACGGTGAAACGCTCGGTTGGATATACTTCTTGGCCAGTAATTCCTGTAGTTGAACCATCAGTTCCTTCATCTCGACTAGAGCCATTTGGTACGGAGCCTTTGAAATTGGAGCAGTTCCCGGCGCTAAATCGATCACGAACTCTATCTCCCTATCCGGTGGAAGTCTTGGCAAATCGCTCAGAAAAACGTCCACAAACTCCTTAACTACCGATATTTCCTCCACCTTCGGGCTTTCCTTACGCGTATCTACTATGTAGGCTAGATATCCTACACAGCCTTGTGTCAGAAGTTTCTTGGCTTGCATAACCGTCAGACAACTCACTTTCTTAGGCAATTTGCTACCACAGAACACCAACTTCGACGGAGTCATAAGGTTTACTGACTTCTTTTGATAGTCGATTACCGCCCCATGGTTGAACAACCAGTCCATACCTAGTATGACGTCGAATTCCCCAAGTTTAATCGGAATCAAATCTACTCTAAGCTCTTGGCCCTTAATGTGCAGTCTACAATTCCTATAAACGCTCCTAACAGGAATAACCTCCCTATTTGCAATCTCTATGCTTAAAGGGTAAACTAACTCCTCTACAGGTAAGTCTAGGGTTTTAGCAAAATTATCAGATATGAATGAACAAGTAGCACCCGAGTCAAATAATACATATACATTTATACTATTGATCAGAATAATACCTGCCACCACGTCTTTTGATTGCACCGCATCTTGCACCGTCATATTGAATGTGCGGGCAGTGGGTCGAACGGCCTGTAGTGGCAATGGTCCGGCAACAGTCAGAGTGCTGCCGCTGCCCTTTCCTCCATTCCCTGTTGACCCTGTCGCTGGTTTCTTTGGGCAGTTATGAGCCATGTGATCCTTGGATCCACATGCATAACAAGCTCCTTTCTTGGGGTTTGGGCAATTTGGCTCTATGTGGCCTTCCTGACCATAGTTGTAGCACACGCGTTTCCCTTTCATGCACACTTCAGTGTTAGTCTTCCCTCATGTAGCACACGCTTCGAGCTTCCTCTTCTGCTGGCCTCCCTGCTAACTCCCAACAGAGTTATTGTCATTCCATTTCCTCTTCTGATGGATAGCCCCGCTACCATTAGCCTTAGTTTCTATTTCATTCTTCTTCTTCTTGTCCTAGTTGAATTTAGTCACCGCTTCGCTCCCCCCTTCAGCTAGAATAGCCTTTTCCAGCATGACTGCAAACGTGTTTAGCTAGAACATAGAGACCTTGCTGTAGAGCCAGGGTTTCAGTCCCCGCTCAAACCTCCTCGCCTTCCTAGCATCCGTGCTGACCTGGTAAGTAGCGAACCTGTCCAGTTCGTTAAACTTCGCCGCGTATTCCGACACTGTCATCGTTCCCTGCTTCAGCTCTAGGAATTGGACCTCCATCTGGTCCTGCGAACTCATTGGGAAGTACATCTCGTGGAACATCTATTTGAAATGTTCCCACGTTATGACTCCTTCTCCCTCTCTAGTCTTATTCACCTGTCACCAGAAGCTAGCATCTGACTTCAACATAAAAGTCGCAAATGCCATTTTTTGGTCTTCACTGACCCTAGCCACGTCAAATACCATTTTTATTTCCATAATCCACATCTGAGCATCTATAGGGTTTGTCGATCCCTTAAATTCTGGCGGTCCTACTGCCTTAAACTCTTTGAATGTCGTGGCCTGCACTTGCGGCTGATTCGCCATTGCTCCTGCCAGCAGGTTCACTAATTGCTGAACCGCGTTAGGGTTTGTTGCATTGTTATTGTTGTTGTTCGTCGAACCCTCGGGGTTTTAACGTGTTACTCTTCTTCTAGGAGGCATTTTCTGATAAGAAAATATTATTATTAGATCATTTATTCAAATCTTAAGTATTCAAGTTCATAATTAAACGTTCGAATAACTTAGTTCACACATATCACATCAATAAACCTCTTTTATTCATTAGTCGTTGTTTAAAATATCAATCAGATAGCATTTCTGCCATTTACATCATCCTTCCTGAACTGAAAAAGTTACAGGATTACATTATTAACTTATCCCATTCTTATCTCCATTATGGAATTTACTTTATTTACTACAAAAGCAACACGTAAACAAAAGCTCTACTACTACTGCTACTGCTACTACTACTATTACTACAACTGCTACTACTGCATAGGCATATTAATACGTCGCACAGCCTCTCTGCGTTCCTCTTCCATTACCTAAAATGTCGTTCTTCGGTCCACCACATACCACGGTAAACCTTGGAACTGAGCTGGGTAGTAGAAAATACGGTCCTCAGCTCTCTCTATTGCTGTATGAAAAGCATACTCTGTTTCCCTCAGCTTGGCCCTCTTGGCTTCATCTTCACCTTCAGCTCGATTGGCTCGTTGATTAGCTCTCAAGCTTGACTATTCAGCTCTGGAATGCTTCCTCGACTCCTTCTGGATGTCTTGCTTCAGCTTTTCCAGTTCAAATCGAGCAACATCTCTATCAACCTCAATATGTATCATGTTCCACTGTGCATCTCCCAGGTCACTTGCCATTTCCTCGATCGTATTATCTCGTTGCTGGATAGTTTCCTCGAGATCTCCTACTCGTCCATGAAGCTCCACGTTGCTATCGTAGACTGCCTCGTACATCTCAGCACTAGTAGGGTGAGGTGGGAATTCTTCTTCGGGATCCTCTTCCTCCTTTTCTTCCTCTTCAGACTCGTCCTCGTCCTCATACTCTGGAATAGGTGTCAGCTCACGCTCCCGACCAGCTACGGTGATCATTGGAGATGGCTCTCTCCTAACCAGCTGCTCCCAGACAACATGTATGTCACGGGGCTCCTCCTCTCTAGGCATCTGAGGTACATCCTCTCTAGCCTGACTAGGTTCTCCAACGTTCGTCATCCTGACAAAAGAATTTTAAAGTTTATTATTACGTGACATCGAGTCGTCACTCTTCGAATACCTGAACGTAAACACATAGCACATAAGGTAGTTTATTATCTTTACCTATCACATCTATCTTTTCGATCTTACCATAAGGCTACTACCTAAGGTTTTCCCCCACCTAAGATTTCATAACCTACGGCTTTGATACCAACCTGTGACACCCCCAAATTCGAGTACTTCATTTCCACATGATTTGGTGTTCACTTTCTAATTAAGACATACATCTACCCAATAATAAAGAATTGCAACTAATAACAACCTTCATAAAATCTTAATAAAATCTTCCTTTAGGAAGAATGACAACTTGTCCAATAAAATTCCAGGGTTATCTAAACCTTAACATCATTCAAATAATATAAATGCGGAAACATAAAACATAACCAACTAAGTCTTATTACAAAAGCAACTTGACATAACAAGCCTTCATTTATTCATCTTTCCTTTTCCTTTACTTGTTGACGGTATGTCAACATTCTTGATCTCAACTACAAGTGGTGGTAAAACATGCAAGAGTGAGCAAACAAAAGCTCACTTGAAAATACAACAGTGATATAACACAAGTGAGTCGTTTCAAAAGAGTTTAAATAACTTTACTTTCATCCATATAAAGAATTGAATTATAGAAATTTCTGAGGGTCATAAGACCTTGAACCATTGTCCTAGGTTATAAATATTTCTATTTAAACCTTTAACAGTAAATAAGACTATAGACCATTAACTCGTACTTAGGGGGATCAACCCTTTGTACCATGAATTGTGCACAATCATCTTAACGCTTTCACATAAAATATCCCCTAATTAATAGGGTTGTTCATTCTCAGAAATTGAATACAAGTCCGCATCAAAGAAAGTTTGGTTTAGATAGATAAGGGAACTTTAGAGTTCAACTATCATCAACTAGGAGTAGTTGAATCGACTTACAATACTTTACAATTCAATAATATAAGAATCATGAATCAATTGCAAAATATGATAATAAACTTCATAATAGATAGGTATGCTTTTAGAAACAACTCAAAGCATTAGATAGACTAAGTAGATCTTACTTGAACAACTAAGTCAAGATCATATTTCTAAAATAACACTTTAATACTCATGCTTTATGAATGTTGGAGTATGGTATAACTTGTATCACATATAACAAGTTAAGGAATGTAAATGAACTTTGATGATTTCTTGAGCAAGGGTTAGGAAACTTGCACAATGATAAGATACAATGAATAGGCTTGTATATCATTCAAGAGTAGTTTAAAGAACTTGCACAATATAAATAACAAGTTTAGAAACTTGCTTAACATGAGAGAATAAGGGTAAGAGAACTTGCCTTAAGCGCAAGCTACACTTTAACAATTACAACCACTTCACAAACACCCTACACTTCAAACCATCTATTAGTATCCAACTACGACATTTAGACCATCGAACTTCATATCCGAGTCCAACTCACAATATAATTTACCACATTGGTTACTAATTAGTCAAGTACGCGAGTCTATACCCACGGCATACATTCATAAGCCTATAACTCAATGAATCGTGTTGTGTGCCTCGTGAAAACAACACACATACACACACATGTAACACATTCATAATATACTTCAATCTAACTTAAACACATCAAAAACATGTTATCTTATTGCAAATTTCACTTTCCAAGTCTTAGAAACAAGTTAGCTTAACAAACGGGGCATAAAAACTCAAAAACCAAAAACCAAAATCTCCGGGCAGCAGCTTTATCCGCTGGGGCGGGTCCCCATAGTGTAAAACACCCGCTGGGGTGGGTCCCCCCTCTGGTGGAGGGGCTGGCTCGCGTACTGGTGGAGAAATAAGCCAATTTGGCTCATTCCTTCACACCGAATTCGTTTTTTCCCAACATGATAAACAAAAAACTTGATACTAACAATATTTTAAACTTATTAACATGCTTATAAGAATTAAAATCCATATAACATATAATCAAAATCAAGATTTCATGAGTTTCGAAGAAAAACACAATTTTAAGCGTTCTTGACAAAAATTACTATTACGAACTCGTTTTTCAATCAATTCAAGTGATTCCAATTGTGATAACTCATATTCTTAACATATTAACATAATACATGATCAATTTTATCAATAACTCAAAATGAAACATCAATTTGATAGTTTCAAAAGCCATTTTTCAGAAATAACTTCACCGAAAATCACTATGAACACACTTCCTATTGTTTATCAAAAATTCATGGATTGAATTGCTAGAAGAACTATATAACTCATATATAATCATGTTATATCACATATTACACATAATTCATGCTCACATCAAGGATTTAAAGATATTTTCAACATAAATTCATAATCTAACACTATGAACATGAATTTCATAGAGTTCATCATATACTTGTGAATTGAAATTCTTAAACAACTATGAAACTCTCATGTAAACATATATATATATATATATATATACATATCCCATTCACATATCAAAATAATAACTTTCACAAAGAGCCTTCCACATAGAATTCTAAAACCATGAAAACATAGAAGAATATGCTTTCAAAACTTATTTTTTTACAACAATTGTATTTTGAAAACCCTTTTATGGTATACAATTACATATGAAAACATATGAACACCATATATACATATAATTTCATGATTGTAAAAACCTAATTTGATAAAGAAGAATTACAACACATAAGAATTGAGTACAAGGGTTAGGGTATAACCTTACTAGTTTTAATTAAAGAGATGATGAAGATGGTGATCCTTTCTTTCCTTCTCAAGCTTTTCTTCCTCTTCTTTCTTCTTCTTCTCTAACAATTCTCTCTAACTCTCTCTTCTTTTTCTTTCTTTGTTTTGACTTAGGCTTTTAAAAACTAATGTATCTTTTAACTTAGCATATATTATACAATATACAATATACATATACATATATAATATATATGTAACTTATATTATTAATATAGCTAATAAATAATATACTAATTGCTATACTAACTACCACTTATTACATAGGTTACAAAATTTGAGAAGCCCAAGGCCATGTTTGGCAAAACCACATTATTTTTAAAAACTAACTTCTTGAGCTTAAGGCATTGTTTGGAAGAAATAAGATTCAACAAGTACAATGGCCTTGTTTGGTAAAACACTTTAAAATCCCTTTTTTCATTCTTCTAATAACTCTTTAAATCCATAGGTTGCATACTACACTTATTTAATTAAATTACAATACTCTAATTCAATTAAATAAACTAACATTCACATAATACCAAATTGTCACCCAATTAGATTTTCTTTATTAAACATAATTCATGTAACAAATTATTAACACTTAGCACATAATATTAAATCCATTTGAATTATTCTTAATCAAATTAAAATTATGCTATACCATTGCTAACATATCAATTTAATTAAACATGTAGCACTTAATTAAATTATCCACAGCAACCACATAATTTATTTATTAACTCAACAAATAAATTCCATAAAATATTTATTTAATTCAATAAATATTTACAACTAACATATAAAATTCTCAATCGTTACAGATTTTATATGAGATTCAATATGAAATAAATTGACGGAGTAGACAGGGACATATTGGGAATGAGAATTTTGAATAGGGTTACTAGAAGATGAAGAGGCAAAAGGATCAATGGGCCTAGGTGATTGGGCCAAAACCGTATTGTAAGGCTTTGGAACAGTACCGAGGACAGTATACCTATTGGCAACATCAATAGGGGTAACTGGGCTAACTAGAGGTGGGATTACAGTTCCCGAAAGCCTTTTACTAGGAGGGCCTGGGCCTGGAGGCCGAACATTCTTATTTTCACCTCTCACACTCATTTATCTGGAGTACCTGAATTAATAAATTCTCTCGTAAGAAAATCAGGAACAGAATTTTGACTTCCTTTAATATACTCAATATCAAAATCAAAAATGCTTAATAAAGACTGCCAACGGGCAAAAATATGCTTAGCAGCAATATTTTTAACATCTTTTTCTAAAATATATTTGGCTGACTTACAATCAATACTAACTAAAAATCTTTGATTTAACAAATCATTTTGAAATTTACGAATACATAAAACTAAAGCTAAAATTGCTTTTTTAATTGTACTATAATTTAATTGAGCCTGATTCCACGCGCCAGAGTGAAATCGAACAAGTTGTTCAGAGGAAGCAGGAGTTAATTTCTGCTTCAGAATGCCACCAAAACCAATTTCAGAGGCATCAGTTTCAATAATTTTGAATGCAGATTCATTTAAAATGCCAAGACAAGGCAAAACCTTAACATATTTTTTAACTTGTTAGACTATGAAGGTGTGCTCATCAGTCCAAGGAGGAGGATTTTTTTGTAAACGAAGAAACAAAGGTTTACAGATTTTTCTTAGATTTTGATAGAATTTACCTACATAGTTCAGAGATCCTAAGAACCACTGAAGTTGGTTTTTATCAATAATTTTATCTGGGAATTTATCTGTGAATTGAATAACTCTTTGAATAGGACGGACTAGACCACGACGAATATCATGACCTAGAAATTTAACTTTTGTTTGGAATAAACTATATTTTGTAGGAGAAAGAACCAAACCATTAACTTTGACAGATTTGAAGAACGAATTCAAATGCTTGAAGTGTTCATCAATTGTCTTGGAAAAAACAAGAATATCATCAATATAGATAATGATGAAATGACTAAAGGAATTAAGAATTTCATTGAGAATATTCTGGAATTCACTAGGGGTGTTCTTAAGACCAAAGGCTTGAACAACCCATTCATAATGACTAAAGGTAGTGGTAAAAGTAATTTTATACCTATCACTAGGATGAATACTGACTTTCCAAAACCCGGACTTAAGGTCGAATTTACTAAATATGGTAGAATTACTAAGCCGACTTAGGAGATCTTCTCTATTAGGCAGGGGATACTTAATCCTTTCTAAGACCTTATTAAGGGGCTTGTAATTTATAACTAGCCTGGGAACACCTCTTTCTTTCTCAGCTTCATTATTGACATAAAAAGCTGAACAAGATCAAGGCGATTTACTATGTGTAATTAAACCTTTTGCAAGCAAGTCGTTAATCTTTTGTTTGTAAAGTTCCATTTGCTGATGACTCATCTGAATAGGTCTAGCCTTAGTATGAATCAAGTGCTCTTTGAATTCCTTAGCATAAGGTAGCCTAACCACATGTTTTCTTCTATGCCAAAAGATATTAGGAGAATCAGCACATAAGTTTTTAGTCAAAACACTCGAAGTTCTTCAATCTTTTCTTGAATTTTATCAAGAAGGAGAAGATCTTCAACCTGTTTATATTTAATTTCTTATTTTAGGAATTTTAACTGTGAAGTTTTACAGTTTCACAAATTAAGTGATTTTGAAATAGATTCATCTTGAATAAATTTCAAATCTCTTTCCTTAGGTTGAGTAATAAATTCAAAAATAACTCTCTGACCTAAGTGCTCAGTTGTTAAACCATTATTGCTAGTAGTAAATGGATATAATAAATATATAAACGAAAGTCCTAAAATAATCTTATCTGTCAAGTTGCGAATTAAAACAAATGAAGTTTTAAAACACATTATCTTTGGCAAATATGAACTTTAGGCAGTTTATATTTTATTTCCATCACAATACCATTAGTAGAATTAAGTCGTTCACTAATTTTTTTTTATAGAACTTAGCAGGTATTAAACATTCTTGAATGCAATTAAGATCCGCACTAGTGTCAACCAGAGCAGGAAGTTGAATTGCAAAAGTTCCATCAATAACTAGACGAACAATAATATACCATTTTTGAATTGTAATGTCTTTTAATCTTTTTAGGGAATTACCCTGAACCATAAGAAGTGACTCATCTTCTTTGACATTAGAAGATTCAGCTTCTTCTTCATTATCTGATGAATCAGTAATGTGAAGTTCTGAAGTTTTAGTAGCCAAAGTAGCCATTTCTTTACGCAAATCAGAAATTTCAGTCTTATGACCAGAAATTTCCTTTTAAAGTTTATTGACTTCTTGATTTAACTCAGGAAGGGCAATTTCTCTATCAGTGGTTTTAAATCTTTCTAAGGTTTTATTAAGGCTAATAACAGGTTTATCCTTTCCCTTAATAACCTTTCCTTTACCAGAATTATTTTTAGAAAATAAATCTTTTAACTGTTTCATGTAGTGTAATTTTAAATCCTCATCTGTAAGTTTACTAATCAACTAAATTAACAAAGAGCTCTCTTGGTCATCTTTACTAAGTACGTTAATAGTTTTACAACAATCAGACCTACAATTATCACTACAGAGAGTGACTTCATTTTCTTCACTAGGAATCTGATTATCTTCTTCATTACCAGAGAAATAAGGAATATTAGAATAATTGTTACTATCAGCATCATTATTCTCTATCCTTATCAGCTCTAAAATTTTATCAGTGTCTTCAACTGACTCAATTTTTGTTTAATTTTACATTCACTTTTGTAATGACCCTTTTTACCACAATTATAACAGGCAATTTTACTCTTATCCTGTGACTTAGAAGTGGATTTTTTTATTATGAGTTTTCTTTCTTGACTTGGGTTTTTCATAATAGTTGTCTTGATTTTTAGACTGACTAGACCGCTTCTTATGATGCTTATGCGTTTTGCGTTTTTCAATTTACTTTTTCCTACGCTTTCTCCTAGAAGGAGCAATAGGAGGCAAACCGTATTGTTCGCAAAATGTGCCAAGCTCATATTTAGCTTTTTTCTTATCTTTAGCAGCTTGCTTAGCAATTTTAAAATCAATACACATTTTTAACCCAATCTTCTGGATATAGCTGATTCTGTCACCATAAGTTAGGTTATCATAATCAATATATCCCAGAGTTTTACTAAGTTCTTCTCTAACCTTATGTGCAAATAAGTTAGGAAGGCCATTAATAAAATTTTCTTTCCAGAATGGTTTATTATTATCACTACGCATCATGACTCGAGAAATAAAAACATCTTTATACCACCTAAAATACTTAGAGTGGGACAAGTGAGATTACTTAACTGATCATGAATTCTTTCAGTGATGTTACTAGGGGTTCCAATAAAATGTTTTATTATAGTGAAAATTAATGTATTAATACCATCAGGAATACCAAAACCAATATCTTCTCTAAAGATTGGCTGACCATTGTCATCTAACTAGCGAGCATGGATTATAGAATTCCTTGCATCTTCATCAAGGTGTTTTTCCCACAAAGAACGAAGTACACAAGTGAAACTATTAGTTAATATTTCAACTATTTCAGGCTGAGTTAAACTGCTGAACGCTATAATATAACTATTGGCTACCATAGACAAATGATTCATTTTGGTAAGAATCTGATGTTCACTAAACCCATCAATATTCCATTCATAAATTTTATTAGACGACACAGAAAATTGATTATCTAGATTTTTCTCCTCATACTGAAGATCAGGGGGAGTAGGTCTAGAATACCAATTTTTAGTAATACTAGTGCTATTAAAAGTTAACTTGTTTAACTGTTCAGCAAGATCTGGGACAGAAGAAACCTCAGAATTAACTTCTGATTGACTAATACTTTCATCGTCAAATTCCTCTACCTGATCGATGATAGCAACAGTTCCACTGGCTTCACCAGAACTTGAACCAATCTTTTTAATTAACTTATCAATAGATTTAACCAGATCAGAATCTTTATTAGGCAATCCCAATCCTTCTTTTTTTTCTGGGAGTGTTAATAAAGGTTGATCTAATTTTTTATCTGGATTTTTAATCGTAGAATGATCAAATTTTTCTTCAATTTTATCTAACTGTTTACCAATTGTAGCTACATACTGATTAGTAAAATTATTTTGTTCAATAATTTTCTTTTCATCAGTTTTTCCATCAGCAACTTTAAATGGACTAGCAACAACAGGAGTATTCTTAATATGTAAAAGAACAGTTTCTAAAAGAGGATGACTTGCTAAAATCTTAGATTTATCCTCTTTTGTCCACTGACTTTTAGTAAGAACTTTACATTGTAAATGATATTTATCATACCAATCATAAAATGTAAGGTTCTCTTGATTAATTTTTATAATTTTTTTCCATTTATTAACAATTTTGTCATGCTTATCATATTTATTACGAAAAGCATGGCGTTTTTCTTTATTAGATGTGGTATTAAAATTTGCAACTAGACTATCCCAATCTAATTTAAATACTTTACTGATAACTCTTAACTGATGATTAATAGGGGCTTCAAAATCAGAAGGGGTCGGTCCTATAGAAACTGTAAGAGACATATCATCTTGTTCATCTTCTACTTGAGTAGCAGGAGTGTAACAAAGATGACTAGTTTGACCCTGATTTAAAACTCCTTTCATTTTAATATTAGGAATAGAAAAATCACTTAAGACTTCAGTATCTCTTCTGGAAATATCCGAAGGAACTGAAGAATTAGAAAATTCTTCTATTATTAAAGGTCTTCTCGTACGTTCAAAACTGACTCTGACAGTACCATCAGAAAATTGTTTAATATTTTCTAAGTTCAATAAATTATTAATAACTGGTTTTTGTGGAATCTCTTGAGGAAGGATCCACTGACTAGGCAACGTAATATCTTTCCAAAGAATAGTCCTTGGAGTTTGAATATTAGCGTTACTAGTACTGCTTTGAATTAAAACAGTGTGATATTTTGGCCTTTTATTAAGAGCATGAATATTTAAATTGGTTTTCATAACTTTATAATAAATTCTGTAAATTAAGGCTATAGGTTGTGAACCCTCAATCATATGAGTTATCTCACTTGCAGTCTTAATATTCAGAGTTAATTCTTTTAACAAATTAACATCACTTAAACTCAAAGAGAGATCGGGAAAGCAATTGAAATGGATAGGTCCATTATGCAAACTCGATTCCATGATACCAATTATGCTAGGAGCATAGTTAAGGTATCTAGCATCTCTTAGACATAAAAAGATGCTTTAGTTTATTCCTTTAATAGATAAAGGCTTGACTGCGACCAGAACTAAACCAATATGAATAAAATTATATCCTTTCTTTCTATGTTTATTAATAACATCAGAAGAAAGAAGGCTACAATTTTCATATTCTTTATTGATAGCATAGACACGTTCAACCGTTTTAAAATTATAATCAGTTTTAAAATTATCAATAAATGTTGACTGATAAATCTCTTTAGGAGACACACTAGGTATATTCCAATTACTAAGAGTCTAACTAATATTTTCGTAACTATGTTCTTCTTGGTTGACTATGTCTGGAACCGGAGGTAGGGCTGATCTATTACTAATTGAAGAACTAGACCTGAATAATCTACTCATTTTTTAAAAATTAAAATTTTTAATAATTCTATGTTCTTCCATACATACCCTTCTTTCTTTAAGCAGACGCATACCTATGTCCTAGGTCAAACACCCGACACTGCTCCACACTGAGACTTACAAAGGGCAAAAAGACCGAGGCGAACACGGTGTTCTACAGAAAGAGCATAGGTGACTTCTTGAACAAAGAAAGATTAAAAACTTTTGATTTTCAAAAATGACTTTGATTAAGCAGATAAAGAACAACACTTAGTAAACAAAACAACACATGGCTTTGATACCATAAAGGTGGAACAAGGAGGAGATTATCAGTTAGTTAAGAGTCAGCCGTGTGATCCTTGTATCAGACACAGTCTGATTAGTTTTTATAAAAAAATTTACATAAAATATAGGGGATGGTGATCTCTCTAAGAAGAAGATCAACAGCACCCACCGGCGAGGAAGGAGCCGGACCTCAACAGTCAACAGTCAGACGACGCTGGCCCCCTAGGGTCCCACAGTCATCGGATGCTCAAGTCATCATATAGGGGATGGTGATCTCTCTAAGAAGAAGATCAACAGCACCCACCGGCGAGGAAGGAGCCGGACCTCAACAGTCAACAGTTAGACGACGCTGGGCCCCCAGGGTCCCTATAGGGGATGGTGATCGCTCTGAGAAGAACATCAACAGCACCCACAGGCGAGGAAGAAGCCGGACCTCAACAGTCAAAAGAATAGGGGATGGTGATCTATCTAAGAAGAAGATCAACAGCACCCACCTGCGAGGAAGGAGCTGGACCTCAATAGTCAACAGTCAGACGACGCTAGCCCTCCAGGGTCCCACAGTCATCAGATGCTCCAGTCATAATCAGATGTAATCAGTGCGTCCGACAAAGTCAAAAGCAGCCAAAAGCAAAAGCAGATGCTGCTTTAGTAATTAAGTAATTGCTTTAGTAAAAATAATTTACTTTAGTAAAAGTAAATGTAATTACTTTAACTTTAGTTAAATGTTTTTACTTTACCTTTAGTAAATGTAAAAGTAATTTACTTTTAACCTAAGTTAAATGTTTTTAACTTAAGTTAAATGTTTCTTACTTTAGTTAAATGTTTTTACTTTTAACTTAAGTAATTGTAAAAGTTACTTCGGTAAATATTAACCAGTAACTTTAGTTTCTATTTAAAGGAACTCAAGTGTTAGAGTTTACTTAGGTTTTGTTTTGACAAACCTCACAGAGGTTCTCTCCTCCTTCTCTGCCCCTTCTCTCTACCTTCTCTCTAGTTAGAAGAAGGTCGAAGCCCTTATGGTTTCTGCCTCCCTTAGTAAACATATCCAGATTAATGTAATCCTTTCCCAAATGTTTATAAATACAAGAAAGATATTACTTTCCCAAATCACCGGTCATCTTCTTTATATTTCCAAATTGTTTTAAGTTTAAAGTTTTATTTTTACTTTTCATCCCCTGTTTAATAGTATCAGAGCCATGCGGTGTTGTCTCTTGGTGTCCCTGTTTGTTCTCCGGTTAAACACAGAGGTCTGAGTAGAAAACTTTATTTTTACTTCTTCTTTAGATTTCTGTTGCTCCGTCCTTAGAGCACCTAATTTAAGTCACCTAAGCTTTTACCTCAGAACACCCCGGATCGCCATAGGTCCCTTTGAGACGTTGTATGTCTCAAGAGTGTGAGCAGTTTAGGTAAAAAGGGAAGCACTAGATCCAAGGGTATGCGTCTGCCTAAGGTAAGAAGGGTATGTACTTAAGCGACATTGGTCTGTCTGTAAGTGGAATGTCAACAGATCTAGAGATTAGGTTTGAACAAAGTTAAAACGAAGTAGACAGTTTAGATCAAGTTCATCAGTTAGCCAAGAGTCAGCTGTGTGATCCACTACATCAGACATAGTCTGATAAGTTTTTATAAAAAAATTTACATAAAAATTTTTGAAATCAACAGTCGGTGACCAAAATTTCGGTGAATTTTTTTTTCCTTTCTTAACAATTAAACATAATTTTGGGGGGAAAAAGGATTGAATCACTGGAATTTTTTTTGGGTCAAAGGAATAGGGGATGGTGATCTATCTAAGAAGAAGATCAACAGCACCCACCGATGAGGAAGGAGCCGGACCTCAACAATCAATAGTCAGATGACGCTGGCCCCCCAGGGTCCCATAGTCATCTGATGCTCCAGTCATTATTAGATGCAATTAGTGCGTCCGACAAAGTCAAAAGCAGCCGAAAGCAGCCGAAAGCAAAAGCAGATGCTGCTTTAGTAATTAAGTAATTACTTTAGTAAAAGTAAATGTAATTACTTTAACTTTAGTTAAATATTTTTAACTTTAGTTAAATGTTTTTACTTTACCTTTAGTATATGTAAAAGTAATTTACTTTTAACCTAAGTTAAATGTTTTTAACTTTAGTTAAATGTTTTTACTTTTAACTTAAGTAAATGTAAAAGTTACTTCGGTAAATATAAACCGGTAACTTTAGTTTCTATTTAAAGGAACTCAAGTGTTAGAGTTTCCTTAGGTTTTGTTTTGACAAACCTCATAGAGGTTCTCTCCTCCTTCTCTCCCCCTTCTCTCTACCTTCTCTCTAGTTAGAAGAAGGTCGAAGCCCTTATGGTTTCGTCCTCCCTTAGTAAACATATCCAGATTAATGTAATCCTTTCCCAAATGTTTCTAAATACAAGAAAGAGATTACTTTACCGAATCACCGGTCATCTTTTTTATATTACAAAATTATTTTAAGTTTTATGTTTAATTTAAACTTTTCGTCCCCTGTTTAATAGTATCAGAGCCATGCGGTGTTGTCTCTTGGTGTTACTGTTTCTTCTCCAGTTAAACACAGAGGTCTGAGTAGAAAACCTTGTTTTTACTTCTTCTTTTGATTTCCGTTGCTCCGTCCTTAGAGCACCTAGTTTAAGTCACCTAAGCTTTTACCGTAGAACACCTCGGATCGCCATAGGTCCTGTCTAGCCGTTGTAAGTCTCAAGAGTGTGAGCAGTTTAGGCAAAAAAGGAATCATTAGATCCAAGGGTATGCGTCTGCCTAAGGTAAGAAGGGTATGTACTTAAGCTACTTTGGTCTGTCTTTAAGTGGAATGTCAACAGATCTAGAGATTAGGTTTGAACAAAGTTAAAACGAAGTAGACTGTTTAGATCGAGTTCATCAGTTAGTCAAGAGTCAGCCGTGTGATCCTTGTATCAGACACAGTCTGATTAGTTTTTCTAAAAATATTTACATAAAAATTTTTGAAATCAACACTCGGTGTCCAAAATTTCGGTGAATTTTTTTTTCCTTTCTTAAAATTAAACATTATTTTTGGGGGGAAAAAGGATTGAATCACTGGATTTTTTTTAGGGTCGAAGTATAGGGGATGGTGATCTCTCTGAGAAGAAGATCAACAGTACCCACCGGTGAGGAAGGAGCCGGACCTCAACAGTCAACAGTCAGACGACGCTGGCCCCCTAGGGTGCCACAGTCATCGGATGCTCCAGTCATCATCAGATGCAATCAATGCATCCGACAAAGTCAAAAGCAGCCGAAAGCAAAATCAGATGCTGCTTTAGTAATTAAGTAATTACTTTAGTAAAAGTAATTTACTTTAGTAAAAGTAAATGTGATTACTTTAACTTTAGTTAAATATTTTTAACTTTAGTTAAATATTTTTACTTACCTTTAGTAAATGTAAAAGTAATTTACTTTTAACCTAAGTTAAATATTTTTACTTTTAACTTAAGTAAATATAAAAGTTACTTCGGTAAATATAAACCTGTAACTTTAGTTTCTATTTAAAGGAACTCAAGTGTTAGAGTTTCCTTAGGTTTTGTTTTGACAAACCTCACAGAGGTTCTCTCCTCCTTCTTTCCCCCTTCTCTCTACCATCTCTCTAGTTAGAAGAAGGTCGAAGCCCTTATGGTTTCGGCCTCCCTTAATAAACATTTCCAGATTAATGTAATCCTTTCCCAAATGTTTAAAATTAAAAGAAAGAGGTTGCTTTACCGATTTACCGGTCATCTTCTTTAAGTTTTAAAATTATTTTTAGTTTAAAATTTTATTTAAACTTTTCGTCCGCTGTTAAAAGGTTTACTAAAGTAAATTCCTTTTACTAAAGTAATTACTTAATTACTAAAGCAGCATCTGCTTTTGCTTTCGGCTGCTGTTGATTTTGTCGGACGCACTGATTGCATCTGATGATAATTGGAGCATCCAATGACTGTGGGCCCCTGGGGGGCCAGCGTCGTCTGACTGTTGACTGTTGAGGTTCGGCTCCTTCTTTGTCGGTGGGTGCTGTTGATCTTCTTCTCAGAGAGAACACCATCCCCTATTCTTTCTGATGATGACTGGGGCATCCGATGACTGTGGGCCCCTGGGGGGCCAGCTTCGTCTGACTGCTGACTGTTGAGGTTCGGCTCTTTCTTCGCCGGTGGGTGTTATTAATCTTCTTCTCAGAGAGATCACCATCCCCTATTCCTTCGACCCCAAAAAAATTCCAGGGATTCAATCCTTTTCCCCCCCAAACTGGAGCATCCGATGACTGTGGGACCCTAGGGGGCCAGTGTCATCTGACTGTTAACTGTTGAGGTCCGGCTCCTTCCTCGCCGGTGGGTGCTATTGATCTTCTTCTCTGAGAGATCACCATCCCATATATATTATATATATATATATATATATATATATATATAGGATAAGGCTCTGAAACGAACGGTTCGTAAACGAATATATGTAGGACCCAGTGTTGAAAGTTGTTGATTGGCCCAATTATATACCATCATATATTCCTAATTAGTGTTAAATATTCTCATCCAATCAACAACCTTCAACACTGGATCCTACATATATTCTTTTACGAATAGTTCGTTTTCGAGCCTTATCCTATATATATATATATAAATATATATATATATATATATTTAATCACATGCATAACTTCATAAGTCACAAAGTATTTAATACATGGATACATAATTAGTATGACCTAATATTCTTGTATGATTAATTTAATTAATCATTTCTCTTGCTAAAATATATATATAGCACATCACTAAGTATATATGTATGTACCTATACACATACACATTTTCTTTAACCTTATAGCATCTCTTCATTTGAAATTTATTTCCTTAATAAAATTTTCCACATACATAATCTCTTTCTTTCTTTTCAAAATTTCTATCATTCTCATTTAATTTCTTTACATTGCTTAAAAATTCAAATCAAATCATATAGGTTTTAAATTTTTTAATTAATCCTCTAATTCCCATATAGGTTTTATTCTTTAACCTTTATTTTAATCATTTAAGATCTTATAAATTTTTGGGTTGTCACATTAGCACTGGTACACACAGACGTATGCTGACCTATGACACCGAATGCACGAGGAGGGTATTATTACTTTATTACTTTCACGGGTGATCATTCAAGATTTGGATATATGTATTTAATGAAATATAAATCTGAATCGTTTGAAAAAGTTCAAAGAATTCAGAAGTGACGTAGAGAAACAAACCGACAAGAGTATTAAGATTCTTCGATCGAATCGAGGTGATGAATGCTTTAGCGGTGAGTTTCTCAATTGTCTCAAAGAAAATAGTATAATCTCACAATGGACTCCACCAGGAACACCATAGTTGAATGGTGTATCTAAAAGAAGAAATCAAACATTGTTGGATATAGTTCTCGTTTCATGATTAGTTTTACCTATTTTCCAGTATCATTTTGGGGCTATGCCCTAGAAGCGGCTACATACCTACTTAACAAGGTAACTACCAAATCCATCCCAAATACTCCATATGAGATATGGACAGGGAGGAAACCAAATCTTCCGCTACTATGTATGTAATTGTTGCATGCTTATGAATCTTACAAACCTAACCGTTTCTAATTTGCATTATTTAGAGTTGTGCATTTTTGGATTGAAATACATATAATTAAATAAAATAAAAATTGATAGTAATTCCATGTCTTATATTGAATTGGAACATTGTATGGTGGAAGGATTGAATTTTACGGTAATTATTAACTCAAAGGTTCATTTATGATTAATGTTGAAATCTATATTATCTAGAAAGTCGTTGATCGCTAAGGGGGATTACCCTTATTGTAGAATAAATATTATTTATTTAAATGAATTAATAGTTAATTTATTTATTTAAATAAGATTAGAATCGTTATATTTGATTTATTCACAACCGGTTTAATATGGAGAACCTAAAGGGTCACACCATAAAAGGAAGAATAATTATTAAAGAAGCAAATGACATAATCGTAATAATAAGTTAAGTATATTTAATTTAATCTATGGTGATAGAATAAATTAAATGGCTTAATATTTATTATTTAATATTTTAGAAATATTAAATTAATAAGAGGGATCCTATTATTATTGTTATTACTATTATTATTATTTTAGTTCCTAAAATAGTTTATGAATTAATTAATAAGAGTACTCTCTCATATATTCCTAATAAGATTAGGAGGCTAATTAATTAAATGAGTTTAATTAATTATTCCTAATAAGAATAGGAAGCCTAATTAATTAAAAGAGTTTAATTAATTAATATAAAACCCAAATCCTAAATTGTTTAGGAGGGTTCCCTACATCTATAAATAAGATGAGTCTTATTTTGATTTAGGGTTAATGATCTTCTCAGGAGTTGGGAGAGTATACAGTTTCTAGAGAGATATAAATTAGGGTTTAGCCAAATACCTACTCTCTTGAATTATTATTCTGCCTTGGTGGATTACATCTAGAGGCCAAACACTTGGGTGACTAACGTTGATCAAAGAAAGTAATCAACCCGGTGGATTAAAGTAGAACGCGAAAAGGATTTGGAGTTGAACTCGTACCTAAGGAAGCTAGAATCTTCAAGGGTATGAATCTTATTCTTAATCTTTTTGTTTAATTAATAACTGTGCATAAAGGATGATCAGGGTATATGGTTTGTAAAATTTTAAAACTCTAATTTACCATGCTTTCTTTTATTTTATGTAATTTGATTACGTTCATGAATCTTACAAAACTAACAGTGACATCAAAGCCAAACTTTTATGCGAATTATTAATTGTTCAGATTTGATATGTGTTTTGAACAATTTTTTTGGGCATAATTATTGGCAAAGAATCAAGTTTTTGGAGAAAAACTGCATAATTCGAAAACTTGAAAAACTTATTCTGGAAGTCGGTGCCGCAGCGCTGGTCCCGGATCTAGGAACACGGGCCCGGCACCGCAGCGTCGGACCGAATTTCTACACTGGTAAACTGGAGCCGCTGTTGGGTAAAATTTAGTTACGCACAACATGCAAGTATACGTGGTCAACAAGTAACAAAGTGAAAGTAGAGTATCGTTCCCACGAAGAATTATTTAATAAAAATCACCAAGCACTAATCCGCAACCAACTTAATCTTATTTAAACAGATAAATTCAAGTTTGTGAATTAACAATATTTAATTACACTACTACTAAATACCACTAGTTTAAAATAAGATTACGGAGATTTAAGATCACAACTTCAGTTATTGCTTCATTTAAATTAATACACTTCTTATCAATTATGCTCACTATTCTGAATTGTTAATCAAGAACACATAAATAAATATGACCATCTCTCAATGCATCATACTCAAATCAACTTAAATCCACAGATGATAGAATTAAGAAGAACGCCCTAATTAATTAAGTCACTATAACTCTATGTGAATTATAATTAAAGAGGATTTAAAACCCAAGTTCTTTATCAGATTACATGCGATGTATAGGTATATCTCTATCGTAAATATAAATCATGAATTCCAACGTCATACAGAAAACACAATCATATGCTATTATGATCAGATCTAAATCTAAAATCCTTCTCTCGAGTTCATATAAATTATCACAGTAATTTCTAGCTAGACAATTAAACAATTAAGCCCAAATCACAATAGAAAATCCCTAAAATAAATTACAACAATCAATAGAGAAGCATATTAAAATAAACTACGCAATAAGATCCATTGAAATATTAAACAAGAGCTTTAGTTCATAATTATTGAATTAAAACCAAAAATCCACAACTGAATAAACATTCAAGAAATAAAAGTAGAAGATAAAGAAGTGAATAGAATCTGTATACGAAATCCTTGAGTCTCCCATTCAGCTCCTGCAATGAATCTTTCGCGCTCCCTCAATTGCTTCAATCTCCAAATCTAATGAAAACTAGGTCTTTTCTAATCTACTCTAATAGAATGGAATCAACTATAATCCTTGTGTATTCTTCTCCTTTTATAGCCCTTTGATGATCCTTCTCTAAATCAACTCTTCATAATCCTTTCCCGAATCAACTTTTGAAAATCAGCAATTTTTTCCTGACAAGCCTGCCCCGGCGTGCTTTTTGTACTAGAAAACCCCGCCCCGACGGGTGAACAGTAACTGAAATTACAAAAATACTATTAAGCTCTATTTTTCATGTTTTGACTCTCCGAAGCTGTTTCCTACAACACAAACACAAAAACAAGTAAATGAACACTAAAAATACTTAAAGTTAACAAAGAATTAAGCCTAAAAGGTGTCCGATTCTTAGGTATAAAATCCACTCATCAGCCGCAGCGCCCGGATCCAGTTCTTTAGGGGCGCCGCAGCGCCGGTACCCAGAATTGAATCAAATTTTATTTTATTTATTAATTTTATTTCTAATTAAAATAAAAGTTTTATTTTAAATTAAAAATTAAATTCTATATTTTTCCAGTAATTTTAAATTAAAATAAAGTTGTTTATTTTTGAATTTAGAATAGGATTCCATATTGATTAAATAAAGGAGTTTATTTTGAATCATAATTGGGATTAATGCTAATTAATTTTGCTCATTAAATCGATATTAATATATATTGAATGTTTATTAATTCATGAGATGAATATTATTTATTGATACATATGGTGATATTTATGATAATATATGGGATTGATTATGGACTATTGATCAATGTGATTGAATTTTATTTTAGTTGGATGCATGAATGATTGAGTTTTATTAAATGGGGTCTGCGTACCTCGTCTTCTCTAATTTTTCTTGATGTAAATTCTATCTCACTCCTATGTACTTCCACTTGACTGCTGATCAAGATTTCTATTTAATTAAATAGTTTATGTAATTGGATTAGTTAGAATTATCTTAAAGAATTGGAGACCAAGGAGCAATGAGCGCTTGAAGACCCGTTTGTAATGGAGCTTGGGTTTAAATGTAATAATTATATTTAAGTTCTATTCTTGCACCCTAGGTTTGACCTCTTGGTTCACATGGTGGCTCTAGTGAACTAAACTAGAATAAAGTCCATAATCAATCCGGATAGAATATAGTATTCTATATGCATGCATATACTATATATATTATATATTATGCAAATGCTTCACATGTCAATTAATATGACGCGTATTATATATATATATATATATATATATATATATATATATGTATATATATATGTGTGTGCATGTGCATGTGTGTTAAACAAGATGTGACAAATAATAACAAACCCCTCAAAGAAATTATATTAAATTGTAACGTTCAAAGATATTTGGAATATTGAATGTCGCCTTCTAACATAGTAAAATAATAGAGTATTGAATATTTAATATGAGTTTGTTATGCACACACAAGGCAATTATTAAATATTTAAGATGTTATTTTATTACATTAAATGTTTATAAAGGAATTGAACATTACCGTTTTGTTGTGCACACACAAGGGCTGTAGTTTTCTCTTCACTTATATGAAAATGTTGGGTCTGACTTAACTTAGATCATTTTAGTTCGGATGTACAAACACTTGACCATTATGATCTAAGAGGCTAAATACAACGAGTTAGATGGTGATGTAATTTACAAGAATTGTCTACCAATTTATTTATATATAGTTTGTTGTGCACAGACAAGGCTATATATATTTGAAACGGGATCCTTATTCTCACTAGCAAAATTTTAATTAAATTTGTTGAAATATATACAATGAGGGTAATATAGTTTTAAGAAAATAGTGAGAGATGTTAATTTAAAACAAGACCTAATTTATTTTAGTATTTTAATAAATGAATGTATGCTAAAATATTATTTTATTTTCACATATAAAATTTGAAAATGTCACACTCACTATCACTGCGTAGCATACTTGATGCTAAAAAACTGACCGAATTGAATTACACGGACTGGTTATGAAATCTTAGAATTATTCTCATTATTGAAAAGCTTTCTTATATACTAAATTCGCCCGACCCTACAACTGTTACAACAACAGCTGTTGTCCGTTTTATATAATGACAATTAACACGCAAGTATATGCGGTCAACAAGTAATAAAGTGTAAGTACAGATATCGTTCTCACGAGGAATTAACAGATAAAAGGTCACCAAACCACTAACCTATAATCATCTCGGTCTTATTTAAACGAGCGGTAAAGAGAATGAATTTAAACTAAGTTAACTAGGCAAGGAATTAAACTTAAACTAATTAATCCTAGAGTAAAATCAGATAATGAAGATAAGAGATTCTAATTTTCCCTAATGATTCATCTAAGTCGACACACTTCCAATTAGGTCAAATTAATCATTAAAGTTGTTAGCCGAGAACACGAAGGTAAGAGAAGGCCATCTTTCGATGCACCTAATCCATATCATGTGCAATCCACAGATGATAGAACGCACGTGAACACCCACATTATCTAAACCCCTATATGTCTATGGTGTTTAAAAATAAATAGGGTTTAAGGTCAAGTCCTCTATTGACTACGAGCGACGCTTCGGTATATGTCTATCCTAAGCACAAATCATACGTCCAACGCCATGTGAACGTACAATCGCCCGCTACTACGATTAGATCTAAACGCACACTTCGTCTTTCAATCCCATGTGGGTTATCATAGTAATTGGTCATGACTCAATTAAGCAATGAAAGCATACATCGCAATAGACAAACACATAGTAATCAAATAAGACCATCATGGAAGGAATATAAAATTAAACTACTCATTAGGTTCCATTGAAACCTCAAAATATGATTTAAGTCATAGATAACTCGAATAAATTATCCACAAGTAGATTATACATTATCCAAATACAAATTGAATACAAGGAGAGTGAAGAGATAGAAATTGCAAATCTTTGTTCTTTCTCCAAGTGTGGATTTTCAATGTCAATATTTTGCTTCAATCTTCTTCTCTAATCTAACCTAGAATCTAACTAACTAACTAAACCCTAATCTAACACTAATCTACTTCTAATCTACAAAGAATTGTAAGGGAAATGGAAGAACAAGCTAGGGCTAGGGCTTAAGGCCAATATTTGATGCCCTTTCTTGCCCAAAACGAGCCCCCTTATATCCCACTCAAAAGCCAAGTCCCGTTCAATTGAAAAGTCAAGTCTGGCACAGCTGGGGACTGGCACAGCAGCGCTAAAAAATGAACTAGAATCCGCGAGCCAGCGCCAAGGCTTTTCTGCTGCAGAGTCCTCTGGTAAAACGGCGATAACTTTTGATTCGGGTGGAGTTACGAGGCCTGTCACCTGTCAAATCGAAGCTATCAAAGAGCTCTACAACTTTCATTCTTTGAGCATTGATAAATAATGGATGGATGAACGTTGAAATTGAGCTCCAAGTGACAGTTGTGCAATAGAAACCCAAAACAGTGGAGTTTAACGTCCGTTGGTATACGGGGCATAACTCTCGCCTCCGAATTCCGATTAGGATGATTCAAGATGTTCCGGAAAGCTTAGAAGATGCTCTACAATATGAACTAAGATCTAATCAAAGAACATGAAATGAGAATAAACCCCCCAAGCGATGTCTGGATTGCCTTTCCTTCCTATTTTTTACTTCAAATGCCATTCTTGCTCCTTTTGGCCTCTAGACTCGTGGCATCACCTTCATTGCTTTCTCACCCATGCTATCTTCATGCTATAAGCCCATTTCAGTGTTTTTCCCCATTAAAGCGTTCTTTTTCCCTTTTAAGCCCAATTTGCACCTGGAAAGTTTCTAAACCTGAAAATCACAAAACAAAGCAAAAACACATCAAACGTACAACGATACTTGAGTTTAAGCAACAGAATGAGTTGGTTACTATCCGAATAAGTGGTCATAAAAGCCACTTATCAAATACCCCCAAACTTAAACGTTGCTTGCCCTCAAGTAACCAAAACAAAACTAAACAAAAGATGCAATGTAGTATCCACAATGTATGCAACCTACACTATCATGAATGCGAATCCAAGTTCCCAGCCAGCATTGAACTTTCAAAGCAATGCCTCAGAAAACCACGAGATAGTCGAACAGATAAGCTACCCAAAACAAGACCATAAGGCATATTCTGTAAATTCAAAACTGTCAGCACTGATGTATTGTGCGTTGTGTGCCTAGCAACCATTAGATATGCATTCAGATAAATAACTCACATACTATGCTTCTTAGGGGAAAAACAAGCTTTAACTTAAGAAAAACTATAAATCATATACGTTCTAACAAAGACCATGTATTACTAGAGTTAAGAGTCAATATGGGGTTTTCATTAAGCTTTTATTACAAACGAGGGCGTATTCGCACTTTCCCGTGTACACATTCGGCTGTGTAATGCCTAGTTCTCTTAGGCTTTTCAATGATATCCATGTAGCGAGCTTTCAACTAACGACTCCCAGACCAGACGACCTTAGAGCGCTGGGTGTAGAGACACCCCGAGGGCTTACTTGCTCGAATATCAAAGGTCACAGAACTCGACGTAGCCGAAGTGTTTATTCTATTTTTTCTTTTTTTTTCTTAATCTTTTCTTTTGTTTTCTTTTTCTTTTTCTTTTTCTGCAAGGGAGTACGTCTTACGCTCCATCTCCCCACATAAATCATGCATGTCCCCTGTTTCCCCCAAACTTAAGCTTTTAACAGTCTAGTTATTATTATATGCGAACTGAAACTCTTTTATTAAAACATAGTTTTTCCACCAAAAGACAAGTATGTAAACATTTAAACTTAGCATATCATGGTGTTTACTCTATCGTGCGTACTGGTTACACAGTATCATACAGGTAAGGATTTACATATATGTCCATGAAATCAGGCTTAAGTCTCAAATTAGTTCAACAATCAAGTGATTTCAGTTTCTTCACAGGCAACATACATAACTAACCAACTGAAAACTGGATTCATGCAGTATGCTCTCACACAGAATGCAAAAACAAAAGAAAATTTTTAAAATTTTCGCAAATTTTAACTTTTTACAACCTACATGCACTAAATAAACAAACACAATATGCAATATGAATGCAACTACCCTATATGCAAAATAAAGCCAATACCCCCAAACTTCAATTATTCAATGTCCTCATTGAAGGTAAAAGTAAAAAGAAACTCCCCTATTTGGCTTCTTATGCTGTATGAAATGAAGTGGCGCCCTCTCAGAAGTTTCCCCGTCTCATCTCTGCTCTTGGTAAAATAAACTCCGCTCAACACTATACTCAACGAACTAACCCAGCTCTATATCAATCTTGCTCTGCTAGAGATTCCACACTCAATGTCTCAATTGATCAGGTTGAGAGGATGAGGTGGATGGGAATTGGTACTTTGGATTGAAGAGGTAGGAGGTTTTCAAAACTAAGGCTTGTAATGGGGAGGGAATTGCATTAAGGAACTGAGGGTTTGGGATTAAAAGGACTGAGGCTTGGGGGCTACTAATAATTGACATGAAGTGGTACCCCCCCAAAATCTGCAGGATTTTTCCCAAGACAGGCCTAGTTTATGTGTGGCCCGGCAGCGCGTAGTAATGCCTTGGATTGGGCGCGGCCGCGCGGACCATCAGATTTTTCTGCTGCTGATTTTTGCTAGGCAATGAGGTTGGCTTTGAGCTTGCATTCTATCCAGCAACTTTCACCTGAGAGAAAGCATAACATCTTTATTAAGCCCTCTTATACTAACAAAATTATATTAACTATTTACATCAAGAGAATTAAACATGGAAAGATATATGCATTCAAATTCCCAAAAAATTCTCTAAGTGCGTATACGCAATGTGCAAGTGTATTAAAAGTATGCTATAAGCTTCATGGTCCCAAAAAGATATGCACTAATGCCTAAGTTTAAAAATGTAGGCAATGAACTCCTAATTCCTACAGTATGCAAAAATTTAAACTAAATATTAACTAATAAGAATTAAACGAGGGGGAGGGAAATGTGATAGAAAGCATGTAAATGGAGAATTAAAGAAAGAGATAGAAAGAGGGATGATGGGAAGTTAGTAATGGAGAATTAAACAAAGAGAGAAAGAAATGGTGGGGTGCCTCCCATCTAGCGCTTGATTTATTGTCCTCTAGCTCGACTGTGTTTGCCCACTGCTACCCAACTCCCCGACCATACTAGAGAATCCCTCCATCCATTAGAATAGCTATGTGACTTTGGCGGCTTTCCAGTAGGAGCGGATGCAGATTTAAACTACCTAGCATTGGATAAGTAAAAGAATTCCCCGTCCTGAAGGTTGGGGAGCTAGGCAAGGGTTCCGTTGTGTAGGTGAAATGATCGGGGCATGGAGGTATAGACCACACAACGGACTCTTCTTCTATTCTCTTCTCTTCTGACCACCATGGTTTGAAGCTCACGGACTCTCTCATGTCATCGAGATCCGTATCTGTAATGTGGCTTCCAAGGGGGCAAGGGTGTGCAAACTTGACTGGCTTGTTCCACTTAGGCGAAGGAGGCACTTGGGGTATTATCACTGTTGGTTCATACTGCTCCATATCCCCAATTATCTCCTCTATTTCCATTGCCTTCGGCTCGTCTAGATGCAATTGCACTTCTAATTCTCTATTAGTTTCTGCACCCATGTCATAGCACCATGTATCTTGGGGTTTATAACTTACGGCTTTAGTCATTGGAGGTATAAGATTTTGAAGATATGAGCTTCGATTCCTTCCTCAATCACCTCCACATTCCTTAAAGCTGTGCTAATTTGCTCCACCCAAATCTGAAGATCCTCAATTGGTTGTTCTCGCTCAACCAAGGTCTCCTGTGTTGATGCTATGGAATTCCACCACATAATTTCCAATCCTTCTTTTTCTGTTTCAGCCACGGGATCCATGTAATGAGTCTCATTTGTTGGAGTATTATTGATTAGGGCCATCTGATTCTGAAAATTCTGGTTCGATAGCTCTTGGCTCCTAATCATCTCCTCTTGGTTCGCTAAGGCTCTATACATGAAGTCCATTGTTGACTGTTCTCCTTGTAAATACGGGGATTGATAAGTGGGTTCTGGTGCAAAATTTGGCCTTGGCTCGCATTGTTCTTGATAGCTCACAGTATGGGTCTGCCCTTGCTCATCCTCTATCATCAAGGCCCTACTAATTTGCTCTGCCCAGTTCTGGATATTCTTGACTGACTTCTGTTGCTTAATCAAGATGTCCTTCAGTGATATATCACCTCCTTCCTCCAAGCTTGCATTTTCTGTGTCACCCTCAAAATTGTGTTGAGGCTCGTAAACTGGAGTCTAGAAGGTGCATTTTGGGGCGTATGCGGGATTTGGATCCCAGTGTTGGTCTTGATAGTAGTCTGATGAAGGGTTTGGGTGATACCCCCAATCTTGTTGATAAGTGGGATAAGGTTCGGTGTAGGAATAACCACCCCCATACTGCTCCTACCCATAACTGATAGGCTCCTGATGGCTCGCTTAGCTCCCAGCACCGTAGTCATAGGTCACTACTGTCTCTCGATTCTGCTGAGCTGAGTCAGTATCCAGCTTCCTCGAGAGAACCTCTAGCTGTGCTGAAAGTGTTGCAATTGGGGTTACGTCATCAGTGTATGCTTCCCTTGGTTGCTCTTGCCTTGTACCATTCCATGGATAGAAATTTAAGTCCATTGTACCCGAAAAAAGAATATGAGAAGAGAATTAAACAAAAATAAAAAGTTTAAATTAAGACTAATTTGAGTAAACTAATGTTGGCAAACAGTTATCAAATAATTCCCCGGCAATAGCGCCAAAAACTTGTTGTCCGTTTTATATAATGACAATTAGCGTGCAAGTATACGCGGTCAACAAGTAATAAAGTGTAAGTACAGATATCGTTCTCACGAGGAATTAACAGATAAAAGGTCGCCAAACCACTAGCCTATAATCATCTCGGTCTTATTTAAACGAGCGGTAAAGAGAATGAATTTAAACTAAGTTAACTACGCAAGGAATTAAACTTAAACTAATTAATCCTAGAGTAAAATCAGATAATGAAGATAAGAGATTCCAATTTTCCCTAATGATTCGTCTAAGTTGACACACTTCCAATTTGGTCAAATTAATCATTAAAGTTGTTAGTCGAGAACACGAAGGTAAGAGAAGGCCATCTTTCGATGCACCTAATCCATATCATGTGCAATCCACAGATGATAGAACACACGTGAACACCCACATTATCTAAACCCCTATATGTCTATGGTGTTTACAAATAAATAGGGTTTAAGGTCAAGTCCTCTATTGACTACGAGCGGCGCTTCGGTATATGTCTATCCTAAGCACAAATCATACGTCCAATGCCATGTGAACGTACAATCGCCCGCTACTACGATTAGATCTAAACGCACACTTCGTCTTTCAATCCCATGTGGGTTATCATAGTAATTGGTCATGACTCAATTAAGCAATGAAAGCATACATCGCAATAGACAAACACATAGTAATCAAATAAGACCATCATTGAAGGAATATCAAATTAAACTACTCATTAGGTTCCATTGAAACCTCAAAATATGATTTAAGTCATAGACAACTCGAATATATTATCCACAAGTAGATTATACATTATCCAAATACAAATTGAATACAAGGAGAGTGAAGAGATAGAAATTGCAAATCTTTGTTCTTTCTCCAAGTGTAGATCTTCAATGTCAATCTCTTGCTTCAATCTTCTTCTCTAATCTAACCCTAGAATCTAACTAACTAACTAAACCCTAATCTAACACTAATCTACTCCTAGTCTATACAAGAATTGTAAGGGAAATGGAAGAACAAGCTAGGGCTAGGGCTTAAGGCCAATATTTGATGCCCTTTCTTGCCCAAAAAGAGCCACCTTATATCCCACTCAAAAGCCAAGTCCCGTTCAATTGCAAAGTCAAGTCTGGCACAGCTGGGGACTGGCGCGGCCGCGCTAAAAAATGCACTAGAATTCGCGCGCCCGCGCCAAGGCTTTTCTGCTGCAGAGTCCTCTGGTAAAACGACTATAACCTTTGATACATGAGGAGTTACGAGGCTTGCCACTTTTATCAAATCGAAACTATCGAAGAGCTCTACAACTTTCATTATTTGAGCATTGAGAAATAATGGATGGATGAAGGTTGAAATTGAGCTCCAAGTGACAGCTGTGCAATAGAAACCCAAAACAGTGGAGTTTAACGTCCGTTGGTATACGGGGCATAACTCTCGCCTCCGAATTCCGATTGGGATGATTCAAGATGTTCCGGAAAGCTTAGAAGATGCACTACAATATGAACTAAGATCTAATCCAAGAACATGAAATGAACATAAACCCCCCAAGCGATGTCTGGATTGCATTTCCTTCCCATTTTTTTACTTCAAATGCCATTCTTGCTCCTTTTGGCCTCTAGACTCGTGGCATCACCTTCATTGCTTCCTCACCCATGCTATCTTCATACTATAAGCCCATTTCAGTGCTTTGCCCCATTTAAGCGTTCTTTTTCCCTTTTAAGCTCAATTTGCATCTGGAGAGTTTCTAAACCTGAAAATCACAAAACAAAGCAAAAACACATCAAACGCACAACGATACTTGAGTTTAAGCAACAGAATGAATTGGTTACTATCCGAATAAGTGGTTATAAAAAGCCACTTATCAACAGCCTCTGACGAAGAGATTACTACTTTTAGAAAGTGGCAAGATGATGCATTTATGGCTCAATACATCATTCTTACATCCATGAGTAACGAGCTTCAACGTCAGCAAGAAACTATAGAAGCTCCTACTATATTGATAGTAGTGTGCATACAAGCCAATCATGTATGATGATAAAGCACATACTTTGTAAATGATTTTATTTATTTATTAATATAATATTCATTTAAGGCATGCAATTATCTAAATAGTGCTGTTTTTATAATATGTAAATAACCTATAGTTTTAAGCAAAGCTTTTAGAATCATGATGAGATCATGCTAATGAGATCTAAATTCTTAGAAAGCTTAAAAACTAAAATAGTTCCCAATTGTTGGATTACTAAAATGGGGATTAGTAAATCCGGATAGATTGGTACATATGTTGCTTGCTCATTGGATGAGGATGACTGATCTCATGGTCATTTGTGTGGAGACACTAAAGAAAGTATATAGGTGCTTATTGGAGAATAAGTTCACTGAACGTGACTCGCTATGGAACACCTAATGGAGTTTTACTCGCCTGCCAATAGGAATTCCTAATGTGATAGTAGTACAAGTGATCTTTTAACTTGAGATCATCATAGTATCTTGTATGTAACAAATTATACTTTGACTTATTCTTTAAAGCCTTTTAAGGCATATATAGGGTATGCTTGGGTATAATGAGTTGCATATGGAGATAGTGTATGATCAATAAAGAATCTACCACCTCTAGTAAAAGAGGAGATATGTCTTATGTGATTCGTTAAATGACAAACTAGGAATCCTTGGCCAAGGTAGAATGAAATTAGAAAGATGTTTCTAATTTACATTATTTGGAGTTGTGCATTTTCTAATCGAAATACATATGATTAAATAAATTAAGACTTGACAGTAAATCCATGTCTTATATTTAATTGGGACATTGTATGGTGGAAGGATTGAATTATACGATAACTATTAACTCACAGGTTCTTTTATGGTTAATATTGAAATCTATATTATCTGGAAAGTCGTTGATCGCTAGGGAGGCTTATCCCTATTGTAGAATAAATGTTATTTATTTAAATAGATTATTACTTTAATTTATTTATTTAAATAAGATTAGAATTGTTCTAATTGATTTATTCACAACCGGTTTAATATGGAGAACCTAAATCGTCACACCATAAAAGGAAGAAGAGTTATTTAAGAAGAAAGTGGCATAATAGTAATAATGCATTAAGTATAATTAATTTAATCTATGGTGATAGAATAAATTAAATTGCTTAATGTTTATTATTTAATATTTTAGAAATATTAAATATAAATTAATAAGAGGAGTCTTATTAATATTAATATTATTATTATTATTATTTTAATTCTAAAGGAGTTTGGGAATTAATATAATATCAGTACTCTCTCTCAATCCTAATAAGATTAGGATATAAATTAATTAAAAGTGTTCAACTGATTAATTAAATAAAAACCTATTCTAATTGGATAAGGAGGGTTAACCTAATATCTATATAAGAGAGTCTTATATTAGAAATAAGGTACGTGAATTTTTCCAAAGGTTGGGAGTACACATATTCTATAGAGATAGAAACAAGGGTTAAGCCAATAATCCATCTTCATGAGTTCTAAATCTTCCTTGGTGGATCACCGTTAGAGGCCAAACATTTGGGTGGCTGACATTGGTCAAGGGAAGAAGCCACTACAGAGGAATCAAAGGAGTAGAACTTGTACCTGAGGAAGCTTGGATCTTCAAAGGTATAATTCCATGTTCTCTCTTTTCTGTTATTGATAACTAACACAAAGCATGATCATGGTTATGGGTTTGTATAAATTTTTGAAAACCAATGTTTCGCGCTTCCGTCCTATTTATGTGATTTGATTTCATGATTGCGTTACGTACAAACCCAACAGTGGTATCAAAGCCTAACTTTGTGCTAATTATCAATTTTATGATTACATATATGAATTGATGCGAGAATTGGATCGAATTTTCTAGACAGAATCGTTTTCTGCAAGTGTCTGCGAAGAACGGCGCAGCAGCGCAGCTGCCCAGTTCATTACTGGCGCAGCTGCGCCGGTCTACAAAAACTGGGGCTTCAGGCTACCTGCGCAGCTGCCCAGTTCATTACTGGAGCAGCTGCGCCAGTTCCTGAACAGACCCTAAAATTTGATTTTTTATTAATTAAGTAAACTGTTTATTTAATTAATAAAGTTTTAAAATAAAGATGTTTATTTTATCTGAAATATGATTTCAGATTGCTAAAATTAAAGGAGTTTAATTTGGATTTTTTTTTGATTAAAATAAAAGAGTTTATTTTGTTTCCAAAATAAAATTTAGCAAAACTTTTGTCCATTAAATGACATCGATTCATATATGGAATAGCTTTATTATTCATGAGATGAATGGATATTTATTGATGCATATGTTGATATGTATGATAATAAATGGGGTTGATTATGGACTATGACCAATGTGATTGGATTTTATTTTGGATGATTGCTTGAATGAATGGGTTTTATAAAATGGGGTCTGCGTACCTCGTCTTCCCTAGTTTTATTCTCGATGTAAATTCTATCTCCTTCCTATGTACTTCTCCTTGACTGCTGATCAAGGTTTCTATTTAATTATAGTTTATGTAATAGAATAGTTTGAATTATTTTGAAGAAACTGGAGACCAAAGGAGCAAAGAGCGCGTGAAGACCCATTTGTATGGAGCCCGGGTTTAAATGTAATAGTTATATTTAAATTTAAATTCTTGCACTCCCAGGTTTGACCTTTTGGTTCACTTGGTGGCTCTAGTGAACCAAACTAGAATAAAAGTCCATAATCAATCCAGATAGAATATAGTATTCTATATTGTATGCTATATATTATATATATTATATTTTATGCAAACATGCTTCGCATGTTTAATAAAATGACGCGTATTTTATATATATATGTGCATGTGCGCTAAACAAGATGAGACAAATAATAACAAACCCCTCAAAGAAATAATATTAAGTCCAAAGCGTTCAAATGATATTTGGAATATCAAACGTCGCCTTCTAGCATGATTAATTAATAGAGTATTAAATATTTAATATGAGTTTGTTGTGCTATCCACAAGGCGAGTATTGAGTATTTAAGATGTTAAATAATCACATTTGATGCTTATCAAGAAAATTGAACGATCTAGTCTTGTTGTGCTATCCACAAGGACGAACATTTTTCTTTTTTGAATTTATGGAAGTGCTAGGCTGGACTTAACTTAAATCATTTTAGTTCGGATGTGCACACACATGACCATTATGATTTAAGAGGCAAAATAAAAGGAGTTACATGGTGATGTAATTGACAAGAGTTGTCTACCTATTTATTTGTATATCGCTTGTTGTGCTATCCACAAGGTTATATACATTTGAAATGGGATCCTTAATCTCACTAGAAAATCTTTAATTAGATGTTGTCGAACTATATAACTGAGGATAATATAGTTTGATGAAAATAGTGGGAGATACCAATTTAAAATAAAGACCTCAATTTATTTTGGTATGCAAAGTTAATAAAATGAATGTTTGCTAAAATGTTGTCTTTTCACATACAGAATTTTAGAAATGTCAAAATCACTAATCTCACTACGAAGCATACTTGATGCAAATAAGCTTACCGGCCCGAATTATGAGGACTGGCTAAGAAATCTGAGAATTGTTCTCACTGCTGAAAAGATTTCTTATGTCCTAAATTCAACTGTCCCTGAATCAGTTTTGGAAACAGCCTCTAAGGAAGATATTGCCACTTTCAATAAGTGGCAAGATGATGCATCTGTGGCTCAATGCATCATGCTCGCATCCATGAATAACGAGCTTTAGCGTCAGCACGTAAATATGGATGCTCCTGCTATGCTGCTTCACCTCAAGGAGTTGTATGGTGAACAGAGTAGGACTGCTAGTTATGAGATATCTAAGGAGCTCTTCCGATCTCGGATGACCGAGGGCACTGCAGTCGAGACTCATGTTCTGAAGGTAATCAATTTGATTGAACGCCTTGGATAGCTTGGGTTAGTCATGGATGGGGGGTTGAGTCAAGACTTGGTCTTGCAGTTACTCCCTGAGACCTTCTCGCAGTTTGTGGTTAATTTTCACATGAATAAGCTAGATGTCAGCTTGCTTGAGTTGCTTAACATGCTGAAAACTGCAGAAGGTCACTTCTCATCCAAGAAGAACTATGTCTTCATGGTGGATTCTTCCAATAAAAGGAAGAGGCCCAAGGTGTCTTCTGAAAAGAAGAAATCCAAGAAGGCTAAGGGAAAGGGGAAAGAAAAGGAACAAAAGAAACCTGAACCAGCTAAAGGAATGTGCTTTCATTGCAATGAGCCGGGACATTGGAAGAGGAACTGCAAGAAGTTTCTAGCAGAGAAGAAGCTTGGAGAAGCTTCGACTTCCAATCAAGGTTTGTTTATGATTGAAATTAATTTTTTTGAAAGTCATAATTCTACTTGGGTATTGGATACCGGCTGTGGTTCTCACATATGTAATACTGTGCAGGGACTGGTCAGAAGTAGAAAGCTGAACAATGAAGAGGTGATCCTACGAGTGGGGAATGGATCAAAGGTTGCTGCATTTGCTGTAGGAACTTACTGTTTAGCAATGCCCTCGGGCAAGACCATTTATCTTAATAATTGTTATTATGTTTCGAATATTATTAAAAATATTATTTCAATTTCTGTATTGGATATGGAAGGATTTGACGTTATTATAAAGAACAATGGTTGTTCTATTTATAAAGACGATATTTTATATGGTATTGGAAATTTGCGAAATTGACTTTATATACTTGACTTGCAAGAAAATATATTTCAAATTGAACAAACTAAGAAAAGGAAAAGAGATGATAGTAATTATACCTATATGTGGCACTGTAGACTCGGTCATATCAATGAAACAAGATTATCCAAGTTTGATAAGGATGGGCTCGTAGAGCTATCCGATTATGAATCATATCTAACATGTGAATCTTGTCTCATGGGTAAAATGACTAAATCTCCTTTTAGTGGAAAAGGAGAAAGAGTTATAGAGTTGTTGGCATTAATTTACACAGACGTTTGTGGACCTATGACAACAAGTGCACGGGGTGGGTATTCTTATTTTATTACTTTCACTGATGATCACTCAAGATTTGGATATGTGTATTTAATGAAATACAAATAAGAATCATTTGAAAAGTTCAAAGAGTTCAGAAGTGAAGTAGAGAAATAAACGGGTAAGAGTATTAAGATACTTCGATCAGATCGAGGTGGAGAATACTTAAGCGGTGAGTTTCTTAATTGTCTCAAAGAAAATGGTATAATCTCACAATGGACTCCTCCAGGTACACCACAATTAAATGGAGTATCTGAAAGGAGAAATCGAACACTGTTAGACATGGTTCGATCCATGATGCGTTTTACCGAGCTTCCAATTTCCTTCTGGAGTTATGCCCTAAAAACGGCTGCATACCTACTTAACAAGGTACCTACCAAATCCGCCCCAAAGACTCCATACGAGATGTGGAAAGGGAGGAAACCAAATCTTAAGTATGTTAAGACTTGGGGTTGTCCAGCTTATGTTAAAAAGTTTGAAAATGATAAGCTATAGACTAAATCCGATTAGTGTAGATTTGTGGGATACCCTAAAGAAACCGTAGCGTATTATTTCTATCATCCTACTGATCAAAAGGTATTTGTTGTGAAACATGCTACCTTCTTGGAGAAAGAGTTTATCCATGAAGGGGTCAGTAGGAGTAAGATATATATTGAAGAAGTTCAAGAACCACAAATTACCACGGATCAAAGTCAAGTACCTAACCAAGTAGAATAACCTATTGTACCACACCCTATTCGTAAATCTGGAAGAGTACCGAAGATGCCTGAGAGGTATGGATTCGTTATAGAGGATGACGATGAAGTACACATCATGAATGATGATGATCCATTGAATTACGAACAGGCTATGAGTAATAAATGTAAGACCCCGAATTTTATGAAAAAAAAGTATTCAATTTTTCTATTTAGTAAATGGTTAAATTGATAAAAGTTTAAAGTTAAGGGTGATATGTGTAAATTTTTTTAAAATAAGCAAGTGGTTATAAAATATTCTTGTTGTCGGGGAATATTCGTTTGGTCGTGGAATATTCTTGTTGTCGGGGAATATTTGTACGATGGCGCAGCTATTTGTGGGCCCCACAACGGAATAATTGTCGGATATAGAAAGCGACAGAAATAATTTTTTTACAAAATAACGGCGTAGTTGTTACCGTTAGTACTGTTGAAATACCCGGTGGTTAAAATACAGTGATACACGGTGTTGCATAGTAGCACACGGTATTGCACAGTATTTTGAATTATTGAGTCTTACGTGAGAAGCCATTACTCAATTATTGTTACAGTAATTACTGTTCAATATTTTATATTATTGACTCAATAATTGCTACGTTGATATTTTATATTGTTGACTCAATAATTGCTGCATTGATATTTTATTGACTCAATAATTGCCACGTTGCTATTTTTTATGATTGATTCAATAATGGCTACAGTTGATATTTTGTAGTATTGATTCAATAATTGTCGTTGCACAGTATTTCACGTTATCAACTCAATAATTCATATTATTTGAATAATATTATTAGATAGCATTATTGACAATGTCTAAGGAAGTTCTGTCTAGGAGGGGTTATTTAATTGCGCGCCAGTAAGGAGAAGTCCTTATCGGAAGGCCCCCTCTGTCCTGGGAACGACCTGGTTGTTAATATTGTAGTTCTATAATATTATTTGTGAATAATTAATTATTAATTTATATGATAAGAAAATATTTATTTTGTGGATATTAAAGAAGGAATTGGCGCTGGTGAGTTTTTATCAATATTTTGGTGTGAGAAATCATCTGGTTGTGGATTTCGGATAATTTATTTTTGGAATTTGGAAAAACTTTCTTCTGCAAAGTTGTAGAGAATTAAATTTCCTATGGAAGGACATAGAATTTGTATTTTTCTGACTAAGGGGCTATTTGTTATGAATTATTGAAGTTTCGAAAAATATAAATATTATTTAATGGGTGGGCCCCACTTTTGTTGAAAATTCAAATTTTTGAAAAGCAGCCAGGCGGCAGAATTTTTTAAAAAAATAATAATATTTTATTATTTTAGTCTCCTTTGGCATCCTAAGCTTTTCCTATAAATAGGGTGCTTAGGTTAGAATTGAAAATCACACCAGAATCAGAAGTTTTCTCTCTCTATAATATTGAGCGTATTTTTGTGAGTATTTCAATACTTTGAGTATTAGTATTCAGCGCAAGTTTCTTTCGATATTATATCCGATATTCCAGTCAGAGGTACTATTCTTTTGAGGTAAGGGATGGTAAGGGATGTTATTTTCTTTCGTAAATGATGTTATTCTTTTCAATATCATTATACAGAAATATTGTCATGGATTTTATGTTGAAATTCTTACTTTTTCCGTCGGGATTACTATTCACGTATACGGCACTATTCACGTATACGGCACTATTCACGAATACGGTACTATTCACGAAGTATGATTTTTCTTATGAAGTTTCTATCTTTTTCATGTCGGGGTTACTATTCACGTATACGACACTATTCACGTATACGGCACTATTCACGTATACGGTACTATTCACCGAAAAATTAAATTTTCTTCTGTTTGTCCAAGTTGGCTGTTAAGGTTCCTATCTTTGATCGGATCCATATTTTGAACTTTATTCTTGAATTTTACTCCACAATTGGTTACCATGTTGACAATTGGATCGTATTGTTTTTATTATCATATATAACATTTTTATAATCCTGGTGATGAAATTTCTCTTTGACTTTAGTGTAAAGATGGGTAGATTATTGGTATGATCATGACTATAGATTTCTCTTTGGCCAGTAGTGCAAAGATGGATTGTTGACTGGTATGTTCATGACCATTGAATTTACAATTGAATATCTTTAGCTTAAGTGCAAAGGCGAATTGATCAACATGGTTATAATTATTGTTATATAAATTCTGGAATGATTAGATATTTTTTGAGATATGAATATCTTTGGCCTGTAGTGCAAAGATGAGCGGTTGATTTGTGAATATCTTTGGCCTGTAGTGCAAAGATGAGCTGTTGATTTGTGAATATCTTTGGCCTGTAGTGCAAAGATGGATGATTAATTGTTGAATATCTTTGGTTTGTAATGCAAAGATGAATTGATTAGCATGATTATGAACAGGAACTGTGATTTGGTATAACCATGATCTTTGGTGTTTCAGGTAAAGACAGGTGATAAGAATTATCTTCGTCATGGGTGCGAAGAGGAATTCATCAAGATAATTATGATCATGAACTTACATGATTGTGGACAGGAATTGTTGATTGATGTTACAGGGATAAAATATTATTGATGGACTTTTAACATGGAGAAGATAATAGACATTATAGTCTATTTGACTCTTCTAATGGATTGCTCGTTCCGCTGCAGCTATGGTTGAAAAGTTTTACCATATGTTTAAATCTCTGATTTATTACTGATGAAGACTATTGATAATTTAATTATCTTTAGTCATGATATTCTTTACTGGGCTATTTGTGCTCACCCTTTTGCTTCACAATTCCTTTCAGGTAATAAGAGTATAAAAGGGTCGAGCAGGGATAACAGGGGAATAGAGTGATGGTCTATAGCTGTTGAGGTTTTCCATAAAACAGTATGAGAAGAATTATATTGAGAATTTAAAATGTGTGTGTCGTATTTTATACGTCATTTTAACAGTTGATTTTGGTGAACCAAATAGGCTGAGGTGAACCCAACTTTGGAAGGGTGTTTTGCCACTATCATACAAGATGTCTAATCACCTACAATTTCGGGTTATCATAAGACATGGTTGTGCACATCCACTTGCTGATTATATGTATGGGCACTGTATTAGTATTGAAACTCACAGTTTAATTATGGTCGTATTTTGTACGACAGTTTAAAAGATAGAATTTGAAGATTTGTATTTGAAATTTTTGTTGAGTGTATTTCGTGGCGACCCAGAATGGGTTGGGTGGATTGGACCTATTTTGGGGGCGTTACAATAAAGACTCAAGAAAATGGCTTGAAGCTAAGAAATCCGAAATGGACTCCATGTATGAGAACAAAGTATGGACTTTGGTTTCACCACCTGAAGGCATTAAGCCTATTGGGTGTAAATGGGTTTTTAAGAGAAAGACTGGAGCAGACGGGAAGGTAGAGACTTATAAGGCCCGACTGGTTGCAAAAGATTTCAAACAAAGACAATGAGTTGACTATGATGAAACCTTCTCATCAGTAGCCATGCTCAAGTCCATTCGGATTTTGCTTGCGATTGCAGCTTATAACGACTATGAGATCTGGCAGATGGACATGAAAATGGCCTTCCTCAATGGGAAACTTAAGGAGGATGTGTATATAACACAGCCAGAGGGATTTATTTCAAAAGTTGGAACAAATCAAGTCTGTAAGCTACAACGATCCATTTATGGGTTGAAGCAAGCTTCTCGTAGATGGAACATTCGTTTTGATGAGACAATCAAAGAGTTTGATTTTATCAAAAATGAGGATGAACCATGTGTATACAAGAAGGTTAGTGGGAGCGCAGTATCATTCCTTGTATTATATGTTGATGATATATTACTGATAGGGAATGACATTCCTATGTTACAATCAATTAAAATTTGGTTATCTAAAAACTTCTCCATGAGGGACTTGGGTGAAGCATCCTCTATTTTGGGGATAAAGATCTATAGAGATAGATCTAAAAGGATGCTCGGCTTATCCCAAGGAACGTATATTGATACGATGCTAAAGAGGTTTAGCATGGAAGATTCCAAAAGAGGTCTCATGGCGATGAACCATGGAATACATCTCTCCAAGAAACAGGCCCCAAAGACACCTGAGGAGAGAGATCGTATGAGTAAGATCCCTTATGCTTCTGCAATAGGATCTATCATGTACGGTATGATATGTACTACACCGGATGTTGCTCACGCACTTAGTGTAACCAACAGATACCAGTCGAATCCAGGAGAAGAGCACTGGAAGGCAGTGAAGAATATCCTAAAGTACTTGAGAAGGACTAAAGATATTTTTCTTGTCTACGGTGGGTCTGAATTAAAACTCAAGGGATTCACGGACTCAAGTTTTCAAACAGACCAAGATGACAGTAAGTCTATTTCAGGGTATGTGTTTACCTTGAACGGAGGCACAGTGAGTTGGAAGAGTTCCAAGCAGCAAACAGTTGCTGATTCAGTGACAGAGGCAGAGTATATAGCTGCAAGTGAAGCTGTTTGGATAAAGAAGTTCATAACTAAACTTGGTGTGGTTCCTAGCATTGGAGAAGCAATTCCCGTATACTGTGACAACACCGGAGCGGTTGCACAGGCTAAGGAACCCAGGTCTCATCAGAAATCTAAACACGTGTTGCGACAATTTCACTTGATCAGGGAGATCATTGAAAGAGCAGACGTCACCTTGGAGCGTGTGGACTCTCAAGATAACATTGCAGATCCATTTACTAAAGCTCTAACACAACAGCAGTTTGATCGTCATTTAGAGAAGATGGGTATGAGATACCATGGAGATTGGCTTTAGTGCAAGTGGGAGATTGATAGTAGTGTGCATACAAGCCAATCATGTATGATGATAAAGCACATACTTTGTAAACGATCTTATTTATTTATTAATAAAATATTCATTTAAGGCATTCAATTATCTACATGGTGCTGTTTTTATAATATGTAAATAACCCATAGTTTAAAGCAATGCTTTTAGAATCATGATGAGATCATGCTAATGAGATCTAAATTCTTAGAAAGCTTAAAAACTAAAATAGTTCCCAATTGTGGGATTAGTAAAATGGGGATTAGTAAATTCGGATAGATTGGTACATATGTTGCTTGCTCATTGGATGAGGATGACTGATCTTATTGTCATTTGTGTGGAGACACTAAAGCAAGTATGTAGGTGATTATTGGAGAATAAGTTCACTGAACGTGACTTGCTATGGAATACCCAATGGAGTTTTACTCGCCTGTCAATAGGAATTTCTAATGTGATAGTAGTACAAGTGATCCTTGGACTTGAGATCATCATAGTATCTTGTATGTAACAAATTATACTTTGACTTATTCCTTAAGGCCTTTTAAGGCATATATAGGATATGCTTGGGTATAATGAGTTGCATATGGAGATAATGTATGATCAATAAAGTATCTACCACCTCTAGTAAAAGAGGAGATATGTCCTATGTGATTCGTTAAATGACAACCCAGGAATCCTTGGCCAAGGTAAAATGAAATTAGAAAGAGGTTTCTAATTTGCATTATTTGGAGTTGTGCATTTTTTAATCGAAATACATATGATTAAAGAAATTAAGACTTGACAGTAAATCCATGTCTTATATTTATATTGTATGGTGGAATGATTGAATTGTATAGTAACTATTAACTCACAGGTTGTTTTATGATTAATGTTGAAATCTATATTATCTAGAAAGTCGTTGATCGCTAGGGAGGTTTATCCCTATTGTAGAATAAATGTTATTTATTTAAATAGATTGTTAGTTTAATTTATTTATTTAAATAAGATTAGAATTGTTCTAATTGATTTATTTATAACCGGTTTAATATGGAGAACCTAAAGGGTCACACCATAAAAGAAAGAAGAATTATTTAAGAAGAAAATGGCATGATAGTAATAATGCATTAAGTATAATTAATTTAATCTATGGTGATAGAATAAATTAAATAGCTTAATGTTTATTATTAAATATTTTAGAAATATTAAATATAAATTAATAATAGGAGTCTTATTAATATTATTATTATTATTATTTTAATTCTAAAGGAGTTTAGGAATTAATATAATATCAGTACTCTCTCTCAATCCTAATAAGATTAGGATACAAATTAATTAAAAGTGTTTAATTAATTAATTAAATAAAAACCTATTCTAATTGGATTAGGAGGGTTAACCTAATATCTATATAAGAGAGTCTTATATCAGAAATAAGGTACGTGAATTTTTTCAAAGTTTAGGAGTACACATATTCTATAGAGATAGAAACAAGGGTTAAGCCAATAACCCATCTTCCTGAGTTCTTCATCTTCCTTGGTGGATCACCGTTAGAGGCCAAACATTTGGGTGGCTGACATTGATCAAGGGAAGGAGCCACTACAGAAGAATCAAAGGAATCAAAGGAGTAGAACTTGTATCTGAGGAAGCTTGGATCTTCAAAGGTATAATTCCATGTTCTCTCTTTTCTGTTATTGATAACTAACACAAAGCATGATCATGGTTATGGGTTTGTATAAATTTTTGAAAACCTATGTTTTGCGCTTTCGCCCTATTTATGTGATTTGCTTGCATGATTGCGTTATGTACAAACCCAACATATATTGCTACACCTCAAAGAGTTATATGGTGAGCAAAGTAGGACTGCTAGATATCAAATATCTAAGGAGATCTTCTGATCTCGTATGATTGAGGGCACTACTGTTGAGACTCATGTCCTAAAAGTGATCAATTTGATTGAACAGCTTGGACAGCTAGGTTTCGTCATGGATGAGGAGTTACGTCAAGTTTTGATCTTACAGTCACTCTTAGACACCTTCTCATAATTTGTTGTGAATTTTCATATGAATAAGTTAGATGTCAACTTGCCTGAATTACGTAACATGTTGAAAACTGCAGAAGGTCACTTCCCATCCAAGAAGGACCAAGTCTTATTAGTGGATGATTCTTCCAAGAAAAGGAAGAGGCCTACGGTATCTCCTAAAAAGAAAAAAAAAGAAGGCTAAGGGCAAGGCAAAACCTAAGGATAATAAGAAGCCTGATCCAGCTAGCAAGAGAATATGCATCCATTTCAACAAGCTGGGACATTGGAAGAGGAGCTGTGATAAGTTCCTTGCTGAACAAAAGCAGACGAAGCTTGGAGAAGCTTCAACTTCCAATCAAGGTTTGTTCATGATTGAAATTAATTTTTTTGAAAGTCAATCTTCTCCTTGGGTATTGGATATCAGCTGTGGTTCTCACATTTGTAATACTATGCAGGGACTTATCAGAAGTAGAAAGCTGAACAAGGATGAGGTCGTCCTACGAGTGGGAAATGAAGCAAAGGTTGCTGCATTAGCTATAGGGAATTATTGTTTAGCACTACCTACGGGCAAGTCCATTATTTTAAATAATTGTTATTTTGTTCCAACACTCATTAGAAACATTATTTCAATTTCTGTATTAGATATAGATATTTTTGATATTATAATAAAGAACAATAGTTATTCTATTTATAATAAAAATATTTTATATGGTGTTGGTAAATTACTGAATGGGCTTTACATACTTGACTTGAATGAAAATATACTTTAAATTGAACAAACTAAGAAACGAAAAAGAGATGATGTTAATTATAACTTTATGTGGCACTGTAGAGTCAGTCATATTAATAAAACAAGATTATCCAAGTTGTATAAAGATGGGCTCTTAGAGCTATCTGATTATGAATCATATCCAACGTGTGAATCTTATCTCATGCATAAGATGACTAAATCTTTTTTTATTGGAAAAGGAGAAAGTGTTACAGAGTTCTTAGCGTTGGTACCAACAGACGTTTGTGGTCCTATGACAACGAATGCACGAGGAGGGTATTCTTATTTTATTACTTTCATTGATGATCATTCAAGATTTGGATATGTGTATTTAATGAAATACAAATCTGAATCATTTAAAATGTTCAAAAAATTCAGAAGTGAAGTAGAGAAATAAACTAACAAAAGTATTAAGATTCTTCAATCAGATCGAGGTGGTGAATACTTAAGCGGTGAGTTTCTCAATTGTCTCATAGAAAATGGTATAATCTCATAATGGACTCTACTAGGGACAACAAAGTTAAATGGTGTATCTGAAAGGAGAAATCGAACATTGTTAGACATGGTTCGTTCCATGATGAGTTTTACCGATCTTCCAGTATCATTATAGGATTATGCCCTCGAAGCGGCTGCATATCTACTAAATAAGGTCCCTTCAAAATCCACCCCTAAGACTCCATATGAGATGTGGACAGGGAGGAAACCTAGTCTTAAACATGTTAAGATTTGGGAATGTCCAGCTTATGTGAAAAGGTTTCGGACTGATAAGTTTGGGACAAGATCTGATAAATGTACCTTTGTGGGATATTCTAAAGAAAGTTTAGGATATTAGTTTTACAATCCTACTGAGAAAAAGGTGTTTGTTGCGAAACATGCTGCCTTCTTCGAAAATGAGTTTATCCTTAAAGGGGCTAGTGGGAGGAAAATAGATCTTGAAAAAGTTCAAGAACCACAAACCACTACGGATCAAATGGATGAACCTGTCCAAGTAGAGACACCTTCTGTACAACAACCTATTCGTAAATCTGGAAGAGTACTGAAGATACCTGAGAGGTATGTATTAGTCATAGAGGATGACGATGAGGTACTCATCATAGATGATGCTGATCCATTGAATTACGAACATGTTATGAGTAGTAAAGACTCAGAGAAATGGCTAGAAGCCATGAAATTCGATATGTACTCCATGTATGAGAACTTTGGTTTCATCACCTAAAGGCATTATGCCTATTGGGTGTAAATAGGTCTTTAAAAGAAAGACTGGAGTGGACAGCAAGGTAGAGACCTATAAGGCCCAACTGGTCGCGAAAGGTTTCAAACAAAGACAATGAGTTGACTATGATGAAACCTTCTCACCATTAGATATGCTCAGTTCCATTCGGAATTTGCTTGAAATTACAGCTTATTACGACTACAAAATCTGGTAGATGGACATGAAAATGACCTTCCTCATTGGGAAACTTGAGGAGGATGTGTATATGACACAACCAAAGGGATTTATTTCAACGGTTGGACCAAATCAAGTCTGTAAGCTGCAACGATCCATTTATAGATTGAGCCAAGTTTCTCGTAGGTGGAACATCCATTTTGATGAGATAATCAAAGAGTTTGATTTTATCAAAAAATAAGGATGAACCATGTTTGTACAAGAAGGTTAGTAGGAGCGCTGTTTCATTCCTAGTATTATATGTTGATGATATATTACTGATAGAGAATGATATTCCTCTGCTACAGTAGATCAAAATTTGGTTATCTAAACACTTCTCCATGAAGGACTTGGGTGAAACATGCTATATTTTGGGGATAAAGATCTATAGAGATAGATCTAAAAGGATGCTTGGCTTGTCCCAAGGAATGTACATTGGCTCAATGCTAAAGAAGTTTAGCATGAAAGATTCCAAGAGAGATCTCATGCCGATTAGCTATAAAATACAACTCTCCAAGAAACATGCCCCAAAGACACCTGAGGAGAGAGACCGTATGAGTAAGATTCCTTATTCATCAACAATAGGATCTATCATGTACAGTATAATATGTACTAAACCAGATGTCACTCATTCACTTAGTGTAACAGGCAAATATCAGTCGAATCCAAGAGAAGAGCACTAGAAGGCAGTGAACATATCCTAAAGTATTTAAAAAGAACTAAGGATGTTTTTCTTGTCTACAGTGGGTCTAATTGAAACTAGATGGTTACACAGACTCAAGTTTTCAAACGGACCAAGATGATAGTAAATCCATTTTGGGGTATGTATTTACCTTAAACGGTGGCGCAGTGAGTTGAAAGAGTTCCAAGTAGCAAACAGTTGCTGATTCAGTGACAAAGGCAGGGTACATAGCAGCAAGTAAAGCTGAAAAGGAAGCTGTTTGGATGAAGAAGTTCATAACTGAATTTGGTGTGGTTCCTAACATTAGAGGAGCAGTACCTTTATTCTACAACAACACCATAGCTGTTGCGCAGGCCAAGTGTTGCTCGTTTTACCGATCAACATATGCGTGCAAGTATACACGGTCAATAAGTAATAAAGAGTAAGTACAGATATCGTTCCCACGGAGAATTAACTAATAAAAGTCACCAAACCACTAGCCCATAACCATTTCAGTCTTAACTAAACAAGCGATTAAATTATTTGAATTAAAACTAGACAAGTAATTAAACTAAAACTAAATAAACCTAGGGTAAGATCAGATAATGAATACATGAGATCTCAATTTCCCCTATTGATTCGTCTAAGTCAATGCACTTCTCGTTAGGCAAACTTAGTTGTCAAAGATCGCTAGCCGAGAACACGAAAGTGAGAGAAAGCCATCTTTCGATGCACCTAATCCATATCACGTACAATCCACAGATGATAGAATGCATATGAACAATCACATTATCTAAACCCCTATATGTCTATGTGATTTACAAATAATTAGGGTTTAAGCTCAGGTTCTCAATTGACTACGAGCGGCGCTTCGGTATATGTTTATCCTAAGCATAAATCATACATCCCAACGCCATGTAGAACATACAATCGCAAGCTACTATGATTTGATCTAAATTCATACTTCGTCTTTCAAGTACGTATAAATTATCACAGTAATTGGTAGCTTAGCAATTAAGCAATGAAGGCACGAATCATAATAAACAATCTTAGAACAATCAATAAGACCAACATGGAAGAATATCAATATAAACTACTCATTAGGTTCCATCGAAATCTCAAAATATAAGCTAACTCATACTAGAATTAGATATACCATCCACATAATGAATAATCATCATAAGAATACAAATATGAATCAAAGAGAAAATAAGGATAGAAAATGAAAATCTGATTCCTCTTAATCAAAATATGAATCCTTGATGTTCTCCAAATGTTTCAAGGTTCGATCCATTCAACCCTAAGAAACTAACTATTTTAAACCTAGAATTAAACTACTCCTAATCTAGACAAGTAAAGTAAAGAAAAGTAAAATGGAAGAACAAAGCTAGGGCTCCCTTAAGGGGAGTATGTCTGATATGTGTGCCAAATGAGCCCTAATATAGCCTTGAAGTTCGTCTGCCTCCTCGTCCCAACAAAATCCAATCGACTAGCATTAGTGAAAGTCTAAACTGCAGAAGTGGACCGGCGCACCTGCGCAGGGGACTCGGGCCAGACAACTGGCGCAGCTACGCAGCATATAGGCATAAAGCTGGTGCAGCTGCTCCGTGCTTCTGGTACTTATTTTTGCTTCCTTTTCTGCTGCATTTCTCTGACTCCTTTCAATGCTTGATTCTTGTTGCTCATAGCTTCTGTCAATCACCCATGCCATTTCTTCTTGTTCCCTTTTGGCAATTCTTTCATCATTATAGCTTATTACACCAAGAGAAGTTCTAAAACATGAAATCTACAAAACAAAGCAAAAACAATGAAAAGCATAATGAAACTTGAGTTTAAGCAACAAAACAAGTTAGATAATATTAGAATAAGTGGTCATAAAAACAACTTATCAAATACCCCCAAACTTCAACGTTAATTGCCCTCAAGTAACCAAAACAAAACAGAACAAAAGATGCAATGCAATAATTACAATGAATGCAACCTATCCTATCATGAATGCAAATCCAAGATTTAGTCATAATTTATAATCAAATTAAATACCTTAGAGAAATCACAGGTTAATCAAACAGAAAAGCTGCCCAAGACAAGATCATAAGGCATATCCTTGCAAATCCAAACTTGTCAGCACTGATGTAGTGTGTGCGTGCCTAGTAACCATTAAACATGCTTTTGAACAAATTTATCATATACTATGCTTCTTAGGGAAAAAACCAGTTTTAATCTCAAGAAAAGCGGTAAATCAGCTAAGTCCTAACCAAGACCATGCATTACTTAAGCTAAGAGTCAAGATGGGATTTATTATGCTTTTTATTTATTCACGAGGGTGTTTTCTCTTTTTCCTGTGTACACATCAAACTGTGCAATGCCTATTCCTCTTAGGCTTTTCAATGATACCCGTGTAGCGAGCTTTCGACCAACGACTCCCAGACCAAAAGGCCTTAGGGCGCTGGGTGTAGAGACACCCCTAGGGCTTTCTTGCTCGAATATCAAAGGCCACAGGATTTGACGTAGCCGAAGTGTTTATTCACAATCAATTTTCTTTTTCTTTTCTTTTTCACTTTTTTCTCTATTTATTTTATTTTTCCACAACTAGCATGTATACCCCCTGTTTTCCCCAAACTTAAGCATTTTATAGTCCTAGTTATTGTCACTTGAATACAAAAATTCTTTTATTAAAACATAGATTTCCCACCAGAAGACAAGTATGCGATAATTTAGATTAAGCATATCATGATAGTTTCTATAGAGTGCCAACCGGTGTCATCAGTATCTGACAGATAAGGATTTACCTATATGACATTATAATCAAGCTTAAGTCTCAAACCAGTTCAAAAATCAAGTAATTTCAGTTTCCTTATGGTCCAAATAAATAATAAACCAACTAAAACTGGATTCATGCAAAATGTCCTAAAACAGTTAACTAAAACAAAACAAAAAAATTTGAAAATTTTTATAAAATACGCAAAATACGACCTACATGCACTATATGAACTAACACAATATGAAATATGATATCAATTAAACTACATGTAAAATAAACCTAATACCCCCAAACTTAAAAACTGCAATGTCCTCATTGGAGGTAAAAGGAAAAAAAGGAACTCCCCTAGTCAGCCTCATCGTCGTCCTCCTCCTCAGTCTTCTCTAGAGGTGTGTCTGGAGGAGGATACTGGTTGCCCGTGCCAAAAGTAGGGAACTCTGCATGCACACCCAACATCCCGAATGCCTGAGATAAAGCCTGGGAGAACTCGTATGTGTAGGTCCAAAAATCCGTGTACGTGGTATCCATCCGTCTCCTCAGTTACCTGATCTCCCTCTGCTGATTAGTGAACTCTGCGGGAGTCGGCCCTGTTGTCTGCTGAGCCTGCACTGGATCTCCTTCTACTTCTTCTTTTTCCTTTTCCTCATCATCATCATCATCTCCATGTACAAACCCCAGTCCTCGGGGATGAGACTCTACCCCCTCCCAGATGATATACTGATGTATGGCCTTATGATCGATGTCTCCCATCGGGCTCTGCAAAGCCTCATTATCCCACACGACTCCTATAGCTAAACATAGTCAGGTGATCACCGAGGCATGTGGGATCCCTTCTGACATGGACTGATTGAGGATGTGTCCTATGTCAATCACTTTGTCCTTGACGATGCCATAAAGTTGGGTAGCTCTCTCAGTACTGACCTCATAGTGATGACTGGACGGGAGAATGCTTGCGCAAATAAAACTATACCAAGCTTTGGCGTAACGACTCAAGGCAGCCTGTGGGAAGCTCACTTTTCTGTCCGTGCCTAAGTAAGTCGTCCATTTAGTGCCTGGCTTACACAGTTCTTTAATCAGCTTGTCAAGGTCAGTCACATGACGCTGGGACTCTGCCCAATTTGTTGGCCCAGAAAGAACAGTGTCCACTTTAAAGATTTTGTTGATCTCTTACTTTGTGTAAGGGACCTGTTTTCCCCTCACATATGATATCCCATTTTGTGTCTCGTGTGCGTTTGCATAAAACTCTCTGATAAGTGGAATAGGAGCTGACAGTGGCTTGGCTACAACTAAGGTCCAACCATGCTCAATGATTTTCTTCTTCATTAGTCCATCAGCATTGCTTGGTTTCAGCCCCCTTTCTTTGACGAATGTCTTGCCTTCCAAAATAGTTGCGTAGTAGCGCTGAGCCGTCAAGTCCATAAATCTAAAGGCGTCCAATGTCTCGCTGGCACTACCTTCGTCGTGCTCACTGGTAGGAGGAGGAGAAGGAGGAGATGGGGTTCGAATTCTCTTAGGCATATTGATTGAAATTGCAAATGATAGAACTGATGTCTGACTATAATTCCTCTGCAATCTCAGTGAACAACTCCCAACTCTATCGACCCCAAACTCTGTCAATTGTATGCCCTCTATAGTCTAAATTAACCAATATACCCAAGCCTTCTATCTTCCCTTTAATTCTGTCAAATGAATACCCACCTCTTGTCTAAGCTTTTATCAAACAACTGGAGTGCAAACAATTGAAACCCCAAAATCTGCCCTAAACAAATGCCAACCCTCACTACTTTAGACGATTGATCAAATCCACATCACCTGAATTGTCTCAATGTGTTCTTTGGACCTTGCTCAACCGATTGATGTTCCCCTTAACAGCCTTGATTGCTCTTGAAATTCAGAGTGTGAACGGATGGGGTGAATGAAGGAGTGGAGGTGAGGCTAAGGGTTCGATACGAGTGGAATGGAGGAGTGAATGTGCTGGGATTTAGGGTTTTAATCTAGAGGGTGGGTTTGATCAAGAGAAGATATGTGATTTAGATGAGAGATGAAAGGGTTTCTGTAGGAGGTCTGTGGTTTGAGAATGCAAGCTGCCAAAAGTGTTGTTAGGAAATTAGTTGGGACTAATATAAGGAGTGGGCCAGTAAAATTTTAAAAATAGGATTGGGAAGATGACGAAGCTGCGCAAGAATTGCTCTTAAAGGTGGCGCAGCTACGCTGCTTAGAGAATATCAGCCTCTGGTATGAAAGTCGGCGCGACCGCTCTGATTATTAGGCTCATATTGGCGTGGGCGCGCCAAGGCTCAGAAATTCTTTTTCTGCAGCTTCTCATGAAATTGACCATATATCCCTGAAAAAGGCACATTAACCTGATTAAATCACTAACTACCAAAAGTTTATTATGACTATTCACTATGTGGGATATTAACATAAAGGGAAAATTAAACATAGGGGAGGAATATATGAGTGAATTCCCAAAAATTCATATATGTGCGTATATATAATAAGCTCGTGCTTTAAAAATATATAAAATAAACGTCTAAGTCCCAAAAATATATGCACCAATGCCTAAGTACAAAAATGAAGGCACTGAGCTCCTAAATCCAAGAGTATTCAAAAATTTTCATTTAAGAATTAAACAGGGGGAAGGAAAGTGATATAAGTTGGTAGAATTAAATATGAGGGAGAAGAGAGAAATTTGATGGGGTGCCTCCATCGAGCGCTTGGTTTATAGTCCGTTAGCGATCCCTCGACGATATTTGAGAAACCCTCCATCCATTAGAATTGCCATGTATTTTTGGAGGCTCCCCTTCATGAGAGGCTTTGAATTTGAGTCGCCTAGCATATGATGTGTATATGAATTTCCTATTTTGAAGTTCGGGGAGCTAGGTGCTTCTTCCATTGTGTTCGTGAAGCTATTAAGGCATTAAGGTACACCCAACACAACGGGCTTTTCTTCAATTCTTTCTTCTTCAGACCACCATGGTTTCAAAAGTGTGGACTCTCTCATATCCTCGAGATCCGTATCTGTGATGTGACTACCAAGGGGGCATGGGTGTGCAAACTTCACTGGCTTTTCCAACTTAGGATGAGAAGGTACTTTGGGTGTTGTTATGGTTGGCTCACATTCATAATTTTTCACGTCCCCAAGTGTCTCCTCGATATTCCTTTCCTTCGGTTCATCCAATTGCAAGTGCACTTCTGGCTCTCCATCAGTTTCAGCATCCATATCATAGCACCAAGTATTCTGAGGGCCATTGCTCAAGACTTCAAACAGTTGAGGTATTGGATTTTGGAGATCTTGAGTTTTTTTACCTTGCTCAATCACTTCCTCCTTCATTAAAATCGTGCTAATTTGATCCGCCCAATTCTGAAGATTCTCAATCGACTTCGCTTGCTCAATCAAGATCTCCTTTATTGATGCTATGGAATTTCCCCATAAACTTTCCACTCTTGCCTTTTTTGTTTCAGCCTCGGGATCCATGTACTAAGTCTCATTGGTTGGGGTATTGATGATTTGTGCCATCTGGTTCTGAAAATTTTGGTTCAATATTTCCTGGCTCCTAATCATCTCCTCTTGGTTTGCTAAGACCCTATACATGAAGTTCTTTGTTAACTGTTCTTCTTGTAAACACGGAGATTGATATGTGGGGTCTGGTGCATAGATTGGACTTTGCTCGCAGTATTGGTCTTGATAATAGCTCGTTGAGGAGTTTGGGTGATACTCCAGATCTTGATCTTAATAATAATTGGGATACTCGTTGAAATACTCACCCCCATACTGCACTTGTCCAACACTGATGGGGCACTGATGGCTCGAATGGTTACCAGAACAGTAGTCACAAGTAATTGCTGTCTCTCGACTCTGTTGGGCTATAACAGTATCCAACTTCCTCGAAAGAGTCTCAAGTTGTGCTGATAATGTAGCAATTGGGTCGACTCCATCATTCCCTATTTCCCTCAGTTGATCATTCCTCGTGTAAAACCATGGATAAGCGTTGAGATCCATTATACCTGAGAAGACAATATATGAAGAGAATTAAAAATAAATAAAAATGTTTAAATTTAGACTAATTTGATTGAAAATAATGTTGGAAAACAATTATCAAATTAATTCCCCGGTAGCGGTGCCAAAAACTTGTTAGTCATTTTACCGATCAATATATGCGTGTAAGTATATACGATCAACAAGTAATAAAGAGTAAGTACAGATATCGTTCCCACAGAGAATTAACTAATAAAAGTCACCAAACCACTAGCCCATAACCATTTCAGTCTTAACTAAACAAGCGATTAAATTATTTGAATTAAAACTAGACAAGTAATTAAACTAAAACTAAATAAACCTAGGGTAAAATCAGATAATGAAGACATGAGATCTCAATTTCCCCTATTGATTCGTCTAAGTCAATGCACTTCTCTTTAGGCAAACTTAGTTGTCAAAGATTGCTAGCCGAGAACACGAAAGTGAGAGAAGGCCATCTTTCGATGCACCTAATCCATATCACGTACAATCCACAGATGATAGAATGCATATGAACAATCACATTTTCTAAACCCCTATATGTCTATGTGATTTACAAATAATTAGGGTTTAAGCTCAGGTTCTCAATTGACTACGAGCGGCGCTTAGGTATATGTTTATCCTAAGCATAAATCATACATCCCAACGCCATGTAGAACATACAATCGCAAGCTACTATGATTTGATCTAAATTCATACTTCGTCTTTCAAGTCCGTATAAATTATCACAGTAATTCGTAGCTTAGCAATTAAGCAATGAAGGCACGAATCATAATAAACAATCTTAGAACAATCAATAAGACCAACATGGAAGAATATCAATATAAACTACTCATTAGGTTCCATCAAAATCTCAAAATATAAGCTAACTCATACTAGAATTAGATATACCATCCACATAATGAATAATCATTATAAGAATACAAATATGAATCAAAGAGAAAATAAGGATAGAAAATGCAAATCTGATTCCTCTTAATCAAAATATGAATCCTTGATGTTCTCCAAATGTTTCAAGGTTCGATCCATTCAACCCTAAGAAACTAACTATTTTAAACCTAGAATTAAACTACTCCTAATCTAGACAAGTAAAGTAAAGAAAAGTAAAATGGAAGAACAAAGCTAGGGCTCCCTTAAGGGGAGTATGTCTGATATGTGTGCCAAATGAGCCCTAATATAGCCTTGAAGTTCGTCTGCCTCCTTGTCCCAACAAAATTCCAATCGGCTAGCATTAGTGAAAGTCAAAACTGTAGAAGTGGATCGGTGCAGCTGCGCAGGGAGAGAGAGCAAAAGAGGAGCAGCTGCGCAGTAGGGGACTCGGGCTAGACAACTAGCGCAGCTGCGCATCATATAGGCATGAATCTGGCTCAGCTGCGCGGTGCTTCAGGTGCTGATTTTTGCTTCCTTTTCTGCTGCCTTTCTCTAACTCCTTTCAATGCTTGATTCTTGTTTCTCATAGCTTCTGTCAATCACCCATGCCATTGTTTTTTGTTCCCTTTTGCCAATTCTTTCATTATTATAGCTCATTACACCAAGAGGAGTTCTAAAACATGAAATCTACAAAACAAAGCAAAAATACATGAAAAGCACAATGATACTTGAGTTTAAGCAACAAAACAAGTTAGATAATATCAGAATAAGTGGTCATAAAAACCACTTATCACCAAGGAACCCAAGCCTCATCAGAAATCCAAACACGTGTTGCGGCGGTTTCATTTGATTAGAGAGATCATTGAAAGAGGAGATGTCACCCTGGAGCGTGTGGACTATCAAAACAGCATTGCAGATTCATTTACTAAAGCTTTAACATAACAATAGTTTGATCGTCACTTAGAGAAGATGAGTTTAAGATACCATGGCAATAGGATTTAGTGCAAGTGGGAGATTGAAAGTAGTATGCACACAAGCCAATCATATTTGATATGATAAAGCATATACTTTGTAATAATATTATTCATTTATTAATAAAAGAATTGTTTATTAAAGACTTTTAATTTATCTACATAATGCTATTATATTAAATGTGATAAACCCATAGTTTTAAGCAATGTTTTTAGAATCATGATGATCATGCTAATGAGTTCTAAATTCTTAGATAGCTTAAAACTAAAACTGTTCCCAATCGTTGGATTATTAAAAAGGGGATTAGTTAATCCTATTAAATTGGTACATACGTTGTTTGCTCATTCAATGAAAATGATCGATCTCAAAATCATTTGTGTGGAGACACTAAAGTAAGTATGTAGGTGCTTATTAGAGAATAAGTGCACTGAACGTGGTTTGCTAAGGAATACTTATTGGAGTTTTACTTGCCTATCAATAGGAATTCCTTTAGTGATAGTAGTACAAATAATCCTTAGACTTGAGGTCATCATAGTATCTTGTGTATGATGAGTTATACTTTGACATGTCCCTTAAGACCCTAAGGGTATATCAAAGGGTATGCTTGGGTATAATAATTTATACATGGAGATAATGAATGATCAATAAAGAATCTATCGCTTCTAGTAAAAGAAGAGAATATCTTATGTGATTCGATAAATGACAACCTAGTAGTCCTTGGCCAAGGCATAATGAAATTAGAAAGGAGTTTCTAATTTGCATTATTTAGAGTTGTGCATTTTAAGTTCGAAATACATATAATTAAATAAAATAAGACTTGATATTAATTTCATGTCTTATATTTAATTGGGACATTGTATGGTGAAAGGAATGAATTATATAGTAACTATTTACTCAAAAGTTTTTTTATGATTAATGTTGAAATCTATATTATCTGAAAAGTCGTTGAGCGCTAACAGGGCTTACCCTTATTGTAGAATAAATGTTATTTATTTAAATAAATTAATAGTTAATTTATTTATTAAATAAGATTAGAATTATTCTAATCGATTTATTCACAACCGGTTTAATATGGAAACCTAAAGGGTCACACCATAAAAGGAAGAATAATTATTAAATAAACAAATGACATAATTGTAATAATAAGTACTTAAGTATATTTAATATAATCTATGGTGATAGAATAAATTAAATAGCTTAATATTTATTATTTAATATTTTGAAAATATTAAATTTATAAAAGGAGTCTTATTATTATTATTATTATTATTATTATTTTAATTCTTAAAGGAGTTTGGGAATTAACTAATAAAAGTACCCTCTCAAATATTCCTAATAAGATTAGGAGGCTAATAAATTAATAAGTGCACTGAACGTGACTCGCTAAGGAATACGTTATTGAGTTTTACTTGCCTATAAATAGGAATTCCTTTAGTGATAGTAGTACAAATAGTCCTTAGACTTGAGATCATCATAGTATCTTGTGTATGATGAGTTATACTTTGTCATGTCTCTTAAGACCCTAAGGGTATATCAAAGGGTATACTTAAGTATACTAATTTATACATGGACATAATGAATGATCAATAAATAATCTATCGCTTCTTGTAAAAGAAGAGAATATCCTATGTGATTCGATAAATGACAACCCAGTAGTCATTGGCCTAGGCATAATAAAATTAGAAAGAAGTTTCTAATTTGCATTATTTGGAGTTGTGCATTTTAGGATCAAAATACATATAATTAAATAAAATAAGACTTGGTAGTAATTCCATGTCTTATATTTAATTAGGACATTGTATGGTGGAAGGAATAAATTGTACGGTAACTATTTACTCAAAGATTTTTTTATGATTAATGTTGAAATCTATATTATCTAGAAAGTCGTTGAGCGCTAAGGGGGACTTACCCTTATTGTAGAATAAATGTTATTTATTTAAATGAATTAATAGTTAATTTATTTATTTAAATAAGATTAGAATTGTTCTAATCGATTTATTCACAACCGGTTTAATATGGAAAACCTAAAGGTTCACACCAGAAAAGGAAGAATAATTATTAAAGAAGCAAATGACATTATCGTAATAATAAGTGAAGTATATTTAATATAATCTATGGTGATAGAATAAATTAAATAGCTTAATATTTATTATTTAATATTTTGAAAATATTAAATTAATAAGAAGAGTCTTATTATTATTATTACTATTATTATTATTATTTTAATTCCTAAAGGAGTTTGGGAATTAATTAATAAAAGTACTCTATCATATATTCCTAATAAGATTAGGAGGCTAATTAATTAAATGAGTTTAATTAATTATTCCTAATAAGCTTAGGAAGTCTAATTAAGTAAAAGAGTTTAATTAATTAATATAAAAACCCAAATCCTAAATTGTTTAAAAGGGTTGCTTATATCTATAAATAAGTGGAGTCTTATTTTGTTTTAGGGTTAATGATCTTTTCAAGAGTTGGGAGAGTATACAATTTTTAGTGAGATAGATATTAGGGTTTAGCCAAATACCCACCTTCTTGAATTCTTCTTCTTCCTTGGTGGATCACATCTAGAGGCCAAACACTTGGGTGGCTAATGTTGATCGAAGGATGGAATCAACCCGGTGGATTCATGTAGAACGCGAAAAGGATTTGGAGTTGAACTCGTATCTGAGGAAGCTAGAATCTTCAAGGGTATGAATCTTATTCTTAATCTTTTTAATTAATTAATAAATGTGCATAAAGAATGACCCGAGTATATGGTTTGTAAAATTTTAAAACTCTAATTTACCATGCTTTCGCTTATTTTATGCAATTTGCTTGCGTTCATGAATCTTAGAAACCTAACAATTTATTAGAAAGGGTTAAGGCTTTTGATTTGGAAAGAGGGGATAGTTATGGCCGAAAGACCTTTATTTTTTTTCGAACTCAGCCGACCGGCACGCCCCGCGCTTGGTCACCCTTGTTTCGAGTGTGCCCCGCTCCAACGGAGTAGGCGTTTTGAAGGTGAAGCTCGCCACGCGCCATCTTGAGTGTAGCTTCAGCGCCCCCTGCACTGACCGAACTTAATGTTGATTTTCTTTCTGATGTACCAGCGCGCCTCGCGCCGGCTATACTGCAATTTTGGCTCGACCCGCGCCATCCTGCCCTCTAGATGTTTTGTTCATTAATTCTCTTCCTGGTTTCACTGCAACGAAAACCTAAAAGTTAATTGAAATAACTTACCATTAGACCTAAAAATACCTAATGAAATAAAAGACTCTTCAATTTAACTACGTTAAATAAAATATCATAAAAGATAAATTAAAAAAATGGGTTGCCTCCCAATAAGCGCTTGGTTTAGATTCGTTAGCCTGACTTTGTTCTGCTACTTAGTTTTGATCCTCGAGATTGGTTGAGGTCTTTTGACAGTCCACATCTCCTCCCAAGTAGTGCTTCAACCTTTGACCATTAACCTTGAATGTTTGTTGATTAGCAGGGTTAGTGACTTCGATTGCCCCATACGGGAAGACTTTTATAATCGTGAATGGACCGGACCACCTTGACTTCAACTTTCCCGAAAATAACTTAAATCGCTAGTTGAATAGCAACACTAATTAACCTAGTACAAAAGATCGCTTGACAATTCGCTTATCATGCCATTTCTTAGTCTTATCCTTGTATAACTTGGCATTTTCATAGGCTTGCATGCGAAATTCATCCAGTTCATTCAATTACAAAAGCCACGTTTCACCAATTGCTTCTAAATCAAGATTGAGCTTCTTTACCGCCCAATAGGCCTTGTGCTTTAATTCAACCGATAGATGACAAGCTTTACCGAACATGTGATGAGTAAAGTAATATGGTAGAAATGATAAAAAGCTTAATTTAAACCTTATGTGAATTGCCTAGTGTGGCATAATGAAAGACTAAGAAATTTATTAATGAAGGAATGATTTAATAATGAGATTGATTAGTATTATTATATTAAATTAATGAGTAAATAATTAAATAATGCGATAGACTAATTTTTGTTAATTATTTGCTATATTTCATAAAATGTAATGTATAACCATATACAACATAGTTCTTTCATTCACTTAATATATAGTATGGTGTAGCATTAAAAGTGAATAAATCTTATATATAAAACTATATAATATGTGGAATTTTACTAAATCTTATAAAGGAACTTATGTGACATCATGTTGTGTGGTGAGACAACTAAATGTATATTTAAATATATATGAGGGAATAAATAAATATTTATCTATTTTAATATTATGAAGATTATGGGTTGATAGTACTCAGCTAAAATTTCATGTCAATATTATGTGAACTAACCCAATGTATATGGATTATATGATTTTACGTATTTATGTCCCCAACTTACCACAATGTGACAATATTACCTCATTAAGGTTACATTGGTACCCCCAAAAGGAATTTAAAACTTAAGTAAGTTAGTTCCCATATTACATACGCTGAGTTCTAATAGAATTGTCCCATTTTCAATGTCCCATCCCTTTCTTCCTCACATGTGTAGGCCAATGGCCTAAAGTCTATTTGCAAAAATTTTAAACTCAGCAAACAAGCTAATAATGAAGGGGGAGTGGCCACCACAGTATATTTCAACTGCTCTACCAAACCAAGCAATTACCCATCATCTCATTCTTCTTCCCATCAGTTAAAATTGGTGGACAAAGGATTTGCATGGTGAATAAATTTCTCTATAAATGAAGCTCTTCTCTTCTCAATTGATATTGCTGAGTTTTTCTGTTAAGAGAGTGACTATGCTGAAGTAGAGGAAAGTCTGAGATTGGAGAAATCAATTAACAGCAAGCTTAGTATTTAGCTTTAGCAGAGGTATAACTCTTACACTGTGTTCTTAATTTGAGTTTGAAGAATTCTAGAATTTCTTGAAATTTCTTGTTAATTGAATTGTAAGTTGACATATATGGGTTATCTAAGCTTATATGCATGTTATAAATGTAATGTGATTAGAATTGAGCATTTTACGTGAAGAATTTCGTGTATGGATTTTGATTTCTACTGAAACAGAACCATTCCTGGTTTTGTCCAGGAAGGGCGCAGCTACGCCCATCCTGTAGTACAGACCAGCGCAGCTGCGCCGTCTACTTATTCTGAAGTGGTTCTGGAGCAGTGCAGCTGCGCCGCTCCCACAGTTCAGAACAGAGCAGCTGCGTTGTGCACCAGTCTTGAATCTTGACTTCTGTTATAATCTGATAAGTTCTAACATGTTGGTATGACTTAAACATGCATGAAAACATGCTTGACTTGTGGACCTAGGTTCCTTTGTATAGCATGAGTGTTATAGCTTGCATTAGCTAGTGTTTTCTAAAGAAAACTAAGTTTTGATGATGAACATTGATGAGACTTGTGATGTTAAAGTAATGACCTTATTAGCATGCACACATGACCTTAGTACAAATGAAATACGATTCAAAGTTGCTTCATAGATGCTAAAATTACTTTGACTTGGTTTAAACCGACTTTTAAAAGGAAAACTTGAAAGTTTTGCGACTAGGTTTGCGGACATGATGATGTTTACACTCTGATATTTTGGACATGCATACTAGTTCTTATATATCCCTAAACAAAACCTATATGTGCGTTCATCTAGTAGGACATAACATAGGATCATTCAAGTATAAATTTAAGTAAGCTTCCAATTTATGAACTATGTTAGATATGAGTAAATGATGTGAATACATGCAAACATGCATATTTCAGGTTATATGACGTTCGCATATGAATAGATTGTAAACATAGTTGACCTCGTGATTTTGTGACCTCATTTGGCTTAAATTCATTGGAAATTCAAAACTAAGAATCCATAATATGGAAAGGTGAACTTGAAATGATTATGTAAGCATGCAAGACCCTTAAACATGTGTATATGCTATGTGTTAATGTGTATATAGGCAAAGAAAGGAGACAGAACCAGGAGAGCAAAAGTTCAACTCTGGTATGGCTAAGAATCTAAAGGTTTTTACAAGTTTTTCTAAATAAGCCCTTAAAAGAAAAGTCATTGGTAACTGCGGAACTAAGTGGCATGATGATGTGATATATGTGGTCTGATTGTATGACGAAGTTAGAACCTAATGTATTTGTTTAACATACGTATCAAGTATATATATTCTACTTATGTAACTAATGAATATACCTATATACATAACTATGTTACAATAGGATTTCAAAGTGTTGATAAGCTATAAATTGGTAGACTACGCATAAGGCAAGTTCTCTAACTCTCTTAACTTTACATACGATGTAAATTTGAATTGTTACTATATCGAACATGTCTACATCGAGCAAATATCAGTTACTACTCAAAAATCGATTTTATATCTTGATGTTGTTGCAAACATTGAACTTATTGTTCCTAAATGCATTATAAAAGTTGTCTAAGCCATTTGATTCGGCTAGACCAATATCATGTGTTAGAAAGATATCCAACCCAATTGACTTGGGCGGACTCTTATAAATCTACTGAGATGAACAACCCTCATTGAAGGGGAGATTATATATAACTGTCGGGGAACCAACGTGCGCACATACAAGTATGATTAAATGTTATGCATAACTTAGGGTACTTTAGCCTGATCACCTGTTGTACTTGTTTATTATAGATTTTCAGTATAATACTATTAATTCTAGTAAGAGTTCTTAGTCTATAGTGACTGCTCAGTGTCCATTCTTCTTAAACTTTGAAATTATTGAACTTTTAAATCTTATTAATAACTTTCAGTCCATAGCGACGTTTATTGAAAACTAATGATACTTCTTGTTATTCTCGAGCTATCATTTACTATTATACCCTTGAGATTTGAACTTTATAATTGTTCACCCTTATTTATATATTACTTGCTAAGCAAATTTGTTGTTCATCCTTGTTTTTCTTAAACATTTCAGTTATGGAAGAACAGTGTGGACACTCAGGCAAAGATAAGGGAAAGGGCAAAGCTACGGATTAGCTTTAGTCCTCTATGCTAGAATTATGATTAAGTTTTAATAATAGTTAATTATGGTTTATGTATTAAGCTATGTCATGGATTTCATTATGTAACGACTTAGTAACGGTTACGAGACTTAATTTGGGACGCGAATATTTATATTAAATAAATGTAAATTATTCTATTATTCTGTTGCATGAGATTTTAGTATGTTATTAGAATTAGTACGTGATGCACTGAATTTGAGATACGAGTGGTCTGAATTTGGGGGCGTCACAGGTTGGTATCAAAGCCTTAGGTTACAAACCTTAGGAGCGAGAACCTTTAGACTATAACATTAGAAGAACTTAGAAGATAGAAGGAGATAAAACTCATATAAAATTTTCCTAGAGACTTAGTGTGTTATAAAATATACTTTCATTCTATACAATGAACTTATGTTTTATTTAACATTTTAATGGAGTTTATTGGTTGTTTGTCTTATGTTTATAGTTGTAGGATGACAGACTTCGGAGGACCTAGTAGAGTAGTAGAGGAGGAGCCACGTGATATACACGTAGTATATGTGGCTCCTTTGGTAGCCGAACCTATGTAGGCAGTAGCACCATCCAAGTTTGACGACGAGGATGAGATAGAAGTAGAATCGGATCCCGAGGAGGAACCCATGGAGGACGAACCCATGGAGGACTCTGACGAGGCTACATTCGAGGATATGATGTTAGAAGAGTATGAGGAGTGGATCTTGGAGTTAGACTGCCGAGTTCAGGAGATAGAGACTAAGGCTTAAGAGAGAGAGACTGAGTTGCAAAAACTGAGGGACGAAGACCACCAGAGGAAGTTGGTGATGCAAGATATGGAGGTGGAGATTGCTTATCGCAAAGAAGCGGGAATTCAAATGGGAACTCTTTTCTACCGTTCGATATCTAGGAATGTGGACTTGGCAGGAAAACTGGAGAAGTTTGAGCAGAGGGAGTTGAGTGAGAAAGCTGAGAAGGAAGTTGTCCGCACTCAGCTAGAGTTAGAAGTGATGGAGAAGATCCACTTCGAGGAGAAGTGGGAAAGAGCTAATGATAGGGCAGAAGATTTAGAGGATGAGGTGAGATGCAAGAAGAGGAAGATGAATAAGATGGACTATATTTTTCGTACAGCTATAGAGAGAGTGATTGATGGTGTATACCACTACCCGATGGAGCAGGGACAGACCCGACACACCATGAGCAGGGATTTGATGGCACACATATCACAGGTGGAGTACAAGAGCGCAGTGGAGCGCGGAATGTTAGGATAAAACCTATTACTCTAGTAGTGGTAGTAATAGTTATTTTTATGTAACGTATATATTGTGATGTAATCCTAATCTTTTGTGGAATATATGGGATAGTTATGTAAGCCCCGAGTAGACTTATGTTAGAGGGTTAGTATGATAGTGTTTCCCCATCTTTTGTGATATTAGGGGATAGATGATGACATTTATAGAAGTATGCTAGGAATGATCATATTGATGTAATGATTTGGCATATGAATATAAATGTTCTTATTTCAAAAATGTGTTATAAAATTTTATCCCTTTTTGGCATTAAAGAAATACTTAAGTAATATAATTAGATAAAAAAAAATTGAATTTTGTGATGCAGATAATGACACCCAGACGTAGACTAACTGCACCAGAGGAGTCGGTTAACAATGAGAGGGAGCAAGTAGATCCTATACAACGACTAGTTGTTAGGAGAAGCCCTTCGGGGAAGGAATAATGAACCAATTCACCCCAATCCCCAAGCGGTTCCAGTTACGAACTTTAAAAACTTTAGGATCGTAGGACCTCCTGTAAAGACCGAGAATTTCACATGATTATATGTGTAATTTTTACGAATAATTTTTTCTAGGAAGTACTTGAATCATATAAGTGTATAGGTGAATTAAGCTAGAAAGTTAATTTATTAAATAAGATGTATACTTAATCATTTTCAAGGAAGAGTAATATAAGTTATGTTAGAAATTAACATAACTTGAATGTTAGCCTTGATTATTAAATTTAAAACATTTACAATCTTTAAGTAATTAATTATTGATATGATTATGTGAGTGTTTATAACTTATTAAGTCATTTAGGGATATTAAGTTAATACACTAGTGGAATATGTTGTGATTTATGTGAATAATGTATGTGATTAAATAAATATACATTAGATAATGTGTATACATTTATTTTGTAAAGAGAATTAAGTATAAAGTTATGTAACCTAATATATATATTAGGTATGGTAATTAAATAACCTAAGAGATTATAATATGAGAGAATTTAGTATTTAAAAATATATACTAACCCTAAGAGATATATTTTATACATCTCAATTAATTAATTTTATAACCTAAGTAAAGAAAGTCTAATTGGGTTATGAAATTAAAGATATATGAGTAAGAAATTAACTTATTAATGTGTGTAAGGAAACCCTAACTAAATGATTAGGATAGGATAAAAATTAAAAAGTATAAACTATGTTGATTTGTAAGCCCAAAGAATTAAAATTTGCTAGCCCAAAGAATTAAAAGAGTGGCCCAACTTTTAACCCAAGTGGAAGGGAACATATTGGACATGAAGAAAGCTAAATGGGCCTTAAAAAGAAAACCAAATAGGGCAAAAAGGGCCGTCATGGCCGGATTTTTAGATAGGAGGAGAGAAAGGGGAAATGCATGTAATGATTGCACCACTTTATTAGGTAAACCACTTTGTTTAGGTGTCAAACCTTGGATGGAACCAACACTTTTGACCATTCTTGCAAGAAACCAATAACTAAATGATGAGAGAGATGAAGAGTAAGGGATTGGTTAATATTAATAGATATACACATTATATCTATTTACTTTTTTGCTAAAAAACAAATCAAGTATAACATTTATTCTTATTGTTTCATTTTCTTATCTAACTAAAGAAAGAGACTAAAGAAAGCAAGAGAGAGAGAGAGAGAAATCTAAGAGATTTCGGTGAGAAGAAGAAGAAGAGAGAGAGGGAGAGTTTTGTTAAGTTTCATAGTTCTCTAATCAAACATAGGAAGAAGAAGAGGGAAGAAACAAGCTAAGGTATAAAAAAATTCCTACTTCTATAGCTTATTTTCATTTTTATTTTGATTTGATTTTGATAGTATGAAGTTTTGGATCTTGAGGTTTAAAACCTTAGATATATATGTTTAAAAGTGTTTTCTGTTTAGATCTAACTCTTTTGTAGATCAAAAGTTGGATCTAAACTAAGAAATTGAAACTAGTTTGTTCAAAATATAGAAAACTTAATTTTTCTTCGCATTGATTGTGTTTAATCTTGTGTTTGATATTTTTTTTATGAAATAGATCATGGATCATAGTATATCCACGACTATATAAGATATTAGTAGGTATTATGATGACCTATGTTGGTATTATGTAACAATATGAAAGTTTTCTTAAAAATCAACAATGGTTGAAAATCAAATTTTTGTAAAAACGAAGTATGAAATTTAAACAACCATATCTCTCATTGTATTTTGAATTTTTGAGTGTGGTCAATTTTTGGAGTTATATTTATGAGTCTTATAATAGATCCAAGTGAAATCACTGAAAAATACCTTGTAGATTTCGGTGTGGACTGATTTTAGCAAAGAAAGTAAAATCTGAAAAATGCCTAAAAGTAGGCTGCCCAAATTTTGTAAGGTCAATTTCGGTAACATAATTTATGAAATAAATTCCAATATTTTGGGACATGAAAATATATGAGATAAAGTAGCTTGTGTCCAAAAATGACCTCATTCCGACTTAAATTGACCAAGTTATGACCATTTCAAAATTTGGGTTTTTTCGACAAAAATTACTATAACCGGAGTTCTATAACTCCGATAGCCACGAAATTTAAACTGGAAGCTCACGTTATCACATGTAAGATCCCGCCAAGAGTTGGAAATTTCTAGAGTTAAGAAGGATGTAGCTAATTTCTTAAGATTTTAACTAGAAATGGATTTTTGAAAAATACTTAAGGGAGTTGAAAAATTTCAGAAAAATTCTTTTTTTGTATAGAATATATGTATATATGATTGGTCAAAGGATAGAAAAAAAATAAGCTGATTTTGTATTTTCATGAATAGGGCTTCCTGAAATGAACAATTCAGGGTGCTGAAATAGAAACCGAAATGTTAGGAAGAGAAGTCAGTTTTGTTTCAGCTTGCTGAAATGGAAACTAAAAGGTTAGGAAGGGAAGACAGTTTGGTTTTAGTTTGCTGAAATGATATATTAACACTCCTGAATTCATAAATAGTTTATCAAGTTATAATAAGAACTTATAAATGAACAAGTAAGTGTTAAGTCTAAGGTAGTATAGTCGTACTCTTTAATGGTTGATGTATAGTATTTGGGCTAAACAATTCCTTCAGGGAGTGGAGGTATATACAAATTAGTAACCGATCTAACTCACTGTGAAAACAGTGTAGACGAGACGAAAACTAATTTATTGGTTGTTTGTGGGAAACCACTCAGTATACTATATTGAATACTATTAAAGACTCGATGTGTGCTAGGTTTAGACTTGTATATTTGTATGGTGATATCTAATGATTGATTATATGATTACATGTTACATAAATTGTTATGAGTAAGATATATGATGCTAATTAAGAGATCAATCTTATTAATGGTAGGTCTTATAAAAGAAGTTAACTTAAATTGCATAGCAGTACTCAACGAATCAGGCAAGTTCTCTAACTCAAACTTGAGTTATTATTTTTCAAGCATGATAGTGGATAATTATTTTTGATTATTCCACATCTAAGATTATTATTGAATATTCGCATTTATTGCAAGTTTCCTAACTCAACTTGAGTTATTAATTTCAAAGCATGATTAGTGAATAATTATTGATAGTTATTCACATCTATAATGATTATTGTTATACGTACATAGTGCAATTGATTCAGGTTCTATTATTTGAACTATTTACGAGCTATGTCTCAGCTATTTGTTTTGGCGAGACTAATATTTATTATATTATGAAACGTTCGATTTATTATTATAAACTGATTTATTGTTGAAAGATCTATGTTATTGATTTTGGCTAGATTGATATTGATATTATATATTGAAATCATAGTATTTCTTTGAAAACAATCCAAACCATATTGTTGTGGTAAGGACTCATGATGTAAGACTGAGATGAACAAATTTTATTGTCGTAAATCGAACTATGTGTTATTATTGAGTATTATGCATAATATAAGGTACAAAGGAGTTAGCCGCTCCAGGTACTTTCAGAGGAGTATAGTTTAGTTATTATAACTAACTTATATTCCTGAGGTAATTTAGTTTTAATAACTAATAATTCCTCTATTAGTTCATGATCCTTTTGTGATCACTCAGCATGAAATCTGGGAATATCCCACTTTATTGAATATTGTTGCAGTATTGTTAATTCTTCTTATTCACTTGAATATTATTGAACCTTTGAAAGAATTTTACTCTTTCATCCTTGATATGTTATTCAGTATGAAATTTGAGAAATTTTACTATTGAGATTAAATTATTATTCAGCTACTTCGAAATTCTTTGATTATTGTTGAAGTTTTATAGAAGCTAGACTTTTCTATTTATGATATATATCATTTATTGTATACTGTAACTTGCTGAGCAAACTCGTTGCTCAACCTTGCTTAAATAAAATTTCAGCTAAGGCCGAGGTAGCAGAAGGTTCTAACAGAGACAAAGGCAAAGGCAAGGCTAAGGAGTAGTTATTTTCAACTTTTAATGGTCATGTTACAGCATGTAAAGTAATTATGTAAACCTTTTGAATATATAAGGGTATATACGTTATATTAAGGCTAGTTAACCTGGGATAATGATATAAGTATGTTTTGAAGTAGGGTTTTATTAAAATCATGTAATGAATGATGTTTTTCAATAATGAATGGGTAGTTAAATATGATATGTACGATGGATCGTGAGCAGCAAACCCGAGGTTAGGGAACTCGGATTTGGGGGCGTCACACCTCCGGAATTTTAGGGAACTATCGATCCTATCGTGGCGCAGACATGGATCAAAGAGATGGAGAAAGCCTTCACCATTGCTTGTGTGGGTGAAGATCAGAAGACTGTGTTCACTACGTACATGATGAGGGGTGAAGAAAATTACTGTGGGAGGCCAATCAACAGAGAATGGGAGAGGGACTATAACCTAGGAAAGGTTCAAGACTTTGTTCTTCGAGAATTATTTCCCAAAGAGCATGAAGAATAGGATGGAGGTGAAGTTCCTAGAACTTAAACAAGGTGAGATGACGGTGGCGTAATATGAGGCTAAGTTCAACAAGCTCACCCGGTTTGTAGCACACCAGGTAGGGGATGAAGAAAGGAAAGTCAGACGCTTCGAACAAGGACTAAAACCTTGGTTGTTCAACAAGGTGTCAGTTCTCCAGATCGACTCATTTGCCACGCTGTTGGAAATGGCTATCATTGCAAAGGGAGGTAGTGAGGCCTTGAGTCAGTATAACAAGAAAAAGAAAAGTAAGAGCACTGGAGGAGAAAGCCATGGAGGAAGTAGTAGCGGAGGAAGCAATCTAGGAAACAGAAAGTGGGATAACAACAACAACAACAACAACAGAAACGTCAATCAATTGGAAGGTTTTCATGGAGGGTTTAAAAAGAGAGTTGAGGGATGCTCAAAGTGTGGAAAGAACCACTAGGAGAATGCTGGAAGGGGCGCAATACCTGTTATAAACTGTGGCCAAGAGAGGCACGTTTCACCCAACTGCCCAAAGCCAAAGAAGATCAAAAAATGTTTTGCTTGTGGCTCAACCGAGAATCAAATCAAGGACAGTCCAAAGAAGGGGAACAGCGGAGGAAGCGACCAACAAGGGGGATGCAGCAAGTTGATGATCGGTGTACCAACGCAATCCAACCTCCCAACTGCCAGAACCTGTAACATGACTCTCCAGGATGCAGTAACTGCGAAGGACGTGGTGTCAGGTATTATCCCATTCAATAATATAAATGCTTATGTATTATACGATTTGGGTGCTACCTATTTATTTGTGTCTGAAGAATTTGCTAGTCTATTAAACTTCCCCAGAGAACGGTTAGGAAATCATTGGACCATAGAAGTTGCGAATAAGGAAGTAATCCCCGTAGATTTCGTTTACCAAAATTATCACGCAAACATTAGAGATCACGAACTGAGCATATACTTAATTTTGATTAGATTGGGAGAATTTAACGTGATATTGGGAATGGATTGGTTGTATAACCATGCGGTGATAATTGACTATCAGAACAAAAGTGTGAACCTTCAAACTCCGAATCGGTCTAAGATGGTGTTTTATGGTAGCTCATCGCTTAAGCAATCATGTTATCTTACGATGATGCATGCCAAGAAATTGTTAAGAAAAGGATGTGTAGGTTACTTAGCTTACATTGTAGATACTCAAAAAAAGGGACTAGAAATAAAGGATATATTTGTAGTAAGAGAATTTTGAGACGTATTTCTGAATGATCTGCCTAGTCTTCCGCCAGATAGAGAAATCGAATTCGTAATAGACTTAGCACTAGGAATTGCACCGATTTTGAAAGCTCCATATTGTATAGCGCCAGTAGAAATGAAAGAATTGATTATACAATTGCAAGAATTGCTAGATAAGGGTTATATACGGTCGAGTGTGTCTCCTTGGGGAGCACCAGTGTTGTTTGTTAAAAAGAAGGACGGATCGATGAGACTCTGTATCGATTATCGAGAATTAAATAGAGTAACGATCAAGAATAAATACCCGTTATCGAGGATAGACGACCTTTTCGACCAATTGAAAGGAGCAAACTGTTTCTCGAAGATAGAGCTACGGACGGGTTATCACCAGTTGAAGGTACGGAAGGTGGACATACCAAATATGGCATTCCGAACCAGTTATGGGCACTACAAGTTTTTGGTAATGTCATTCGGATTAACTAATGCTCTGGCAGTATTCATGGACTTGATGAACTGAGTTTTCAAGCTATACTTGGATAAATTCGTAGTAGTTTTCATCGACGATATCTTTATTTACTCAAAGACCAAGAAAGAGCATGCTAAACATCTGAAGATGGTTTTGGAAGCACTAAGGAGAGAGAAGATGTATGCAAAATTTTTAAAATGTGACTTTTGGATGGAGAAGGTTCAATTCTTAGGACACGTGGTAGACAGTGACGGAATTTCAGTAGACCCTGCAAAGGTGGAGGCAGTAAGTAATTGGGAACAACCAAAGACGCCGACGGAGGTAAGAAGTTTCTTAGGGTTAACTGGGTACTATCGAAGATTTATCCAAGATTTTTCTAAGATAGCAACCCCGTTGACCAATCTAACTAGGAAGACGGTAAAGTTTGTATGGATGGAGAAATGCAAGGAAAGTTTCCAGGAGTTGAAGAAGAGATTAAGCGAGGCGCCTGTATTATCATTATCAGACGATGCGGGAGGTTTCGTGGTATATAGTGATGCATCGCACAAGGGACTTGGCTGTGTGCTAATGCAACATGGCAAGGTCATTGCGTATGCATCACGACAATTAAAGGATTACGAAAAATGATACCCTACTCATATCTTAGAGTTAGCGGTAGTAGTTTTGCGTTAAAGATTTGAAGACATTATCTGTACGGAGAAAAATGTGAGATATATATGGACCACAAGAGTCTGAAATATATCTTCACATAGAAGGAGTTGAACATGCTACAGAGAAGGTGGTTGGAATTGATCAAAGATTATGACTACGAGATTCTTTATCACCTGGAAAAGGCAAACGTAGTTGCCGACGCACTGAGTAGAAAGGGAAGGGAGAAATTGTTCAAGTTGACAACTCAAGAAGAGTTAATAAGAGAAATAGAAAAATTAGAAAAAGAAGTGAAAGGACCTGGAAGGTCTGAAGAAAAATTATCCGTAATGGAAGCTTGTCCAACATTATTTGATAGAATAAAGGAATCCCAAGAGAAGGATGAAGGGTGCGAAAAGATAATTAAGAGAATAGTAGAAAATGAAGAAGAGAAGTTCAAGATGGATAAGGATGGTATATTGAGATTTGAAGGACGAGTGTGGGTGCCAGCTGTAACAGAGCTGAGAGACAAAATCTTGCACGAAGCACACAATACGACGTATTCTGTTCATCCAGGAGGCACAAAGATGTACCGAGATCTTAGGCAACATTTTTGTTGGCCCAATCTAAAATGAGAGGTTGCAGAGTGCGTCAGTAGATGTCTTTCTTGTCAACAAGTTAAGGCAGAGCACCAGAGGCCGAGTAGTTTACTTCAACCTTTAGAAAAACTAGAGTGGAAATGGGAGCACATTACAATGGACTTCGTGGAGGGACTTCTAGTCACGCAGAAAGAATATGACACCATTTGGGTTATCGTGGATCGACTAACGAAGATAACTTATTTTCTACCCATCAAGATCCGATTTAACCTAAATCAGTTAGCGACTCTGTACGTAAGGGAAATTGTTTCGCGATATGGAGTGCCGGTGTCAATTGTCTCCGATCGAGATCCGCGCTTCATGTTAAATTTCTGGAAAAGCTTGCAAGAGAGGATGGGAACAAAGTTAAGGTTGAGTACTGCTTATTATCCTCAGACAGACAGACAGAGCGAGCGGACTATATAAACGCTAGAGGACATGCTTAGAGCTTGTGTGATGGACTTCAAGGGAAATTGGGACGACCATCTACCCTTAGTAGAATTTGATTACAATAATAGTCATCATACGAGTATCGGTATGCCACCATACGAAGCTCTTTACGGGAGAAAATGCATAACACCATTGTGTTGGGACGAAGTCAGAGGACGATGAATTTTAGGACCAGGGTTAGTTCAATAAATAGTCTTTAGTAACAACGATAAGAGCCAAATTGGTAACAACTCAAGATCGCCAGAAGAAGTACGCGAATTTGCATCGTCAGAACCGAGACTTTGAAGTCGGCAGTTTCGTATTTTTGAAAGTGTCCCTAGAAAGGAAAAATACGATTCGGTAAAAAGGGAAAATTGAGTCCAAGGTTTATAAGATCATTTGAGGTATTGAAGCGAGTGGGCGAAGTGGCATACAAAGTAGCCTTACCACCCGAGCTGGAACACATCCACAACGTGTTTCATTTTTCTGTGTTGCGGCCATACAAGCCCGACTATAAGCACGTGATCTTCTATGAGCCCATTTAAGTAGAGAAGAATCTGGCGTATGAAGAAATTCTTGTCCAGATACTAGATAGGAAAGAACAAACTTTAAGGAATAAAGCGATATCTTTTGTAAAATTATTTAGTGAAACCACAACGCCGAGGAGGCTATGTGGGAATTAGAGGATAAGATAAGGAGGGACTATCCCCATCTATTTGTGTAACCTTGTACCAATTCGAGGACGAAATTTTTATAAGGGGGGATGATGTAATACCTGAGAATTTTTTGAATAATATTAATAATTATATTAACCAAAGTAGAATATTTATTTTAATATAAATAAATATTATTGTGACATGGGATATAGTAATTCTATTAAATTAAGTCAAGTATTTGATGAATATGTGATGAGTAAAGTAATATGGTGGAAATGATGAAAAGCTTAATTTAAAACTTATGTGAATTGCCTAGTGTGACATAATGAAAGACTAAGAAATTTATTAATGAAGGAATGATTTAATAATGAGATTGATTAGTATTATTATATTAAATTAATGAGTAAATAATTAAATAATGCGATAGACTAATTTCTGTTAGTTATTTGCTATGTTCAATAAAATGTAATGTATAACCATATACAATATAGTTCATTCATTCACTTAATATATAGTATGGTGTAACATTAAAAGTGAATAAATATTATATATAAACTATATAATATGTGGAATTTTACTAAATCTTATAAAGGAACTTATGTGACATCATGTTGTGTGGTGAGACAACTAAATGTATATTTAAATATATGTGAGGGAATAAATAAATATTTATCTATTTAATTATTATGAAGATTATGGGTTGATATTACTTAGCTAAAATTTCATGTCAGTATTATGTAGACTAACCCAATGTACATGGATTATATGATTTTGCGTATTTATATCCCCAACTTACCATAATGTAACAATATTACCTCATTAAGGGTACATTGGTACCCCCAAAAGGAATTTAAAACTTAAGTAAGTTAGTTGCCATATTGCATACGCTGAGTTCTAATAGAATTGTCCCATTTTGAATGTCCCATCCCTTTCTTCCTCATGTGTATAGGCCAATGGCATAAAGCCTATTTGCAAAAATTTTAAACTCAGCAAACTAGATAATGATGAAGGGGGAGTGGCCTTCACAGTGTATTGCAACTGCTCTACCAAACCAAGCAATTACCCATCATCTCATTCTTCTTCCCGTCAGTTGAAATTGGTCGACAAAGGCTTTGCATGGTGAATAAATTTCTCTATAAATGAAGATCTTCTCTTCTCAATTGGTATTGCTGAGTTTTTCTGTTAAGAGAGTGAGTATACTGAAGTAGAGGAAAATCTGAGATTGGAGAAATCAATTAACAGCAAGCTTAGTATTTAGCTTTAGAAGAGGTATAACTCTTACACTGTGTTCTTAATTTGAGTTGGAAGAATTCTAGAATTTCTTGAAATTTCTTGTTAATTGAATTGTAAGTTAACATATATGGGTTATCTAAGCTTATATGCATGTTATAAATATGTGATTAGAATTGAGCATTTTACGTGAAGAATTTTGTATGGGTTTTGGTTTTTGTCGAAACAGAACCATTCCTGGTTCTGTCCAGGAAGGGCGCAGCTGCGCCCATCCTGTAGTACAGACCAGCGTAGCTACGCCGTCTACTTGTTCTGAAGTGGTTCTGGAGCAGTGCAGCTGCACCGCTCCCACAGTTCAGAACAGAGCAGCTGCGTTGTGCACCAGTCTTGAATCTTGACTTCTGTTATAATCTGATATGTTCTAACATGTTGGTATGACTTAGACACGCATGAAAACAGGCTTGACTTGTGGACCTAGGTTCCTTTGCATAGCATGAGTGTTATAGCTTGCATTAGCATGTGTTTTATAAAGAAAACTAAGTTTTGATAATGAACATTGATGAGACTTGTGATGTTAAAGTAATGACCTTATTAGCATGCACACATATCCTTAGTACAAATGAAATATAATTTAAAGTTGCTTCATAGATGCTAAAATTGCTTTGACTTAGTTTAAACCGACTTTTAAAAGGAAAACTTGAAAGTTTTGCATCTAGGTTTGCGGACATGATGATGTTTACACTCTGATATTTTGGACATGCATGCTAGTACTCTTTGTTAGAGTTTATGCCCTAGAGGCCAATTTTTTAATGTAATTGCTTAACATTTTTGATATTATATTTGATTGAATAAATAAATTATTTTATTATGATTTTATTTACTGCATTATATAAATCTTAACATAATAAAAGTCCTTAGAATAGTGATACAAATTATATGGCTTCAAGTGTGTGACTTGAACATGAGATCATATAGTTACAATTAGTATCATTACTCTTAAATGTCCCTAGTCGAGTGTCATTGGTAAT